>LOEQ01005861.1:37173-56784 GCA_001685075.1 Bramus lutescens | reverse complement strand
GAGAGAGAGAGAGAGAGAGAGAGAGAGAGGCATGCCTTGGGGTCAGGGTGATCTCAAGCCAAAGCGTGTGTATGGAGATATGGTAATCAGAGGAAAACGAGTAGTTGGTTTTCTGTTTTCACCATGTAAGTCGCCAGAATCCATCTGGGGTTTTTAGACTCATACAGAGAGTGCTTTTCCCCACTGAACTGCCTTGTTAGTCAGGTTTATATTAGTTCAGGACAGTGATAACCTAAGAAAGAAAGACAGAAATTTGTTTGGTGGCTGCCTTTGCTGTCTTGCTGGAGGCTATGACCCAAATCAAAATAATATATGAAGAGTTTCTTTTGGTTCATGAGATTGAAATGATGCTAGCAACAGAGAAATTATTGCAGATACCTGCTGATGAAATTCTGTTGACTCTTCCTTTAGCTAAGTATGAATCCATACATATGTAGGATCCAAAACAATTGTAGCTAGAGGACAATACTAAACCATAGACCATTAATAAATACCTGAGATTCATAGTGACACAAACATTAAAAATCCAAGGTGGAGATTGACTGAGACAGGAATGATGAGGGAAGCCTTCGGCAAATGAGAGCGAGAAAAGCTGTTGTTACAAATGTGCTCAATTTGCTCAGGTACAGGAAACTCATACAGTGAGGAGAGGAACAAAAATCGAAAAAACTAGTAGAGAAAGAGGGAACAGTTTTGAATTTGAGTGTATAGAAATAGAAAATACCCAGAAATGATCTGGAGTGGAACTCTGTCTCACACAACACCTCTCAAATGAGAAGGCAGAGAAAACCAAGCTGACAGAGCTCCACCATCTTCTGAGAAAATATTGAAAAAGTCCAGGAAAAGGCACATTGCTTTTGTGAGGAAGTGGGAAAAGTTATTTTAAGAAATGATTGTTAAATGTGATGAAAACAGCAAATGAAGACATGAAAGTTCAGTGCGTTCCAAGAACAATCAATAGAAAAGCAGGAATATCAGCATCAATTCCTGCCCAGCAGTAAAGGAAAAATCTTAAAATCAGTCAGAGAAAAGAAGGGGAGCACATTATTATAGAAAAGTCCACATCAGGATAAGAGTGAATTGTGTGCTAGAAGGAAGGCAAGCCAGAAAATAAGGGGGGCAACTCCTTACAGTCCTGGGAAGGATCTTGTTAATTTAGATAAAAACATGAAACATATTTTCCCAAATTAAGAAGGAGTAGAGAATCTTGAAGAAATATTTTTTGTGAAAGAAAAAGTTACAAGAATAATTTTAATATCTAGGAACATTGAAATGAGTTCTTGTGTCATAAGAACTCTGATACTACATGGAAACTCAGTTCCATGAGAAGGTAAATATAAAACTCTAAAAGCAGAAGAAGAGTATGAAAGTCATCTCAAGGTTTCATGAGCTTCCAAGGGTAGAAGACGCTAACACTAGGTATACGTTTGGGGGTTAGAGAAACCATAGAAGTAAAATTATAGCTATAAATAGAGTAAGAAAATGTAGATTAAAACCACATTATGACACTTTCACACCCACTTGAATGGCTGAAATTGAAAGCACTGTCTTAGTACAGCTGAAATAAAGGAACACATCAAGATAACTCCACAGTCCTGTGTGACTCTGTTACGTAAGATGTTGGCACCCACAGACAGCGGCCATATAGTTTGTGTTCTCTGTTACTGTGAAAACAACCTTGGGTTAACCGGGCAAAAAGTGTGTGATTTCTCATTAGTAGAATGAGGGTAAAAAGAACTTTCATGGTGCAGGAAAGATGACTCAGTGGTCAAGAGTGCTTGCTGAGCAACCATAAGGACCTGGCTTCAGGTCCTAGCACCCATAGGAAAAGCTGAGTGTGGTCACACGTGTCTGTAATTCTAGCATGGAGGAAGGAAAGGCAGGAGGATAATTGAGGGAATTGATGGCTACCAGTTTATTTCCAGGTACAGTGAGAGATACTTTCTCAAGGAAATAAGGTCAAGAGAGATAGTGCAGGATGCCCAATGGCCCCAGAGGGCTCTGTATCATGCTCTCAGGTGTGTGCACCCACACACCTGTGAGCACACCCCCCATACACACACACTACACTCATGCATGCTACACCAAGATACATACTACACTTAACAAATATATGTACATATATTTGGACTCTAGCATGTAGGCCACAGAGAATAACAATGTGGGATAGAGTTTTTTGTATTCGGTTTTAATATTTATTTCTCACTATGCAAATTAAAAAACTGATGATCAATATCTATATAGATAGATAGATAGATAGATAGATAGATAGATAGATAGATAGAATATCTTATCCAAATCTACAGGAATAAGGGCCTTGAATGTCAAGGTGTTGAGCAGGAGGACTAGAGATGAGAAGACTCAGAACTCAGTTGGGACCTTACATCAGTTGATGGCCTATGCTAACCAAGTTTATCAAGCATCAGGGCTTCTTACATACGATTTACAGAGGGAAAATAGTCAATGTCAGCACACAGCGAAACCAGACAGTGTTGGTAAGGAGTACATAGGATACCTCAGACACAGCTGTGTGAGGCCAGAGGGAAGAGTTGGAGTCATAGAAATGGCAACCTTGAAGCCCTGGCTCCAGCTCCAGATTGAACTTTGCCAAGTCTACTCCTGAACTAATGTTTTCTTCTATCAGGGCCTCTGAGAAAACCTTGAATCCATTTGACATCCAAAAAGATCTTATTGAAGCTTCATTATTATGGGAAAATTAGTAGAGTCAATTAGTACAGTCAAATCCTGAGTGCAGAAGCAGGAAAGGTAAGGCTTCCGGGGCTGGTGCTGGGGAAAAAGCTCAGCCAGAAAAGTACTTTCTGTGTAATCCTGAGGACCTGAATTTGATTCTCAGAATGCACATTAAAGTAAACAGACTGGGTATGGTGATGCACATGTATACCCAACATTGGGGATGTAGAGACAGGAGGAGCCCTGGAGCTCATTGCCTAGCCATCCTAGTATACTTGGCTAGATCAAATCCAGCCACAAAACAAGCTAGATGGATACTGAGAAATGATACTCATGGTTGTTCTTTTCTCTCCAGATGCGTGTACACAAACATGTATAAACACTTTTATGCATGCCGCCGGAGAATATGTACACACACACACACACACACGCACACACACACACACATCTTTATGTTTGAAAATAGCGGCTGTTTTATGGCATTTACAGAGCCCAAGAGGCAGAGCTAAAGATCTTACAGAGTATAGTCTGAACATTCTTCACCTACATTTCTTCAAACCTTACCAGTTCTCAGTTTGTTGAATATATTTTCTATGCTTTTAAGTTGGACTTCTTCTTCTAGCCCTATTTGGTCTTTTCATGGTGTCCCATATTTTCTGAATATTTTGTGTTAAACTTTTGTTAGATTTAATGTTTTCTTTGACTTATGAGTCTGTTTCCTGTATCGTATCTCAATGCTTGAGATTCTTTCTTCCATCTCTTCTATTCTACTGTTTAAGCTTGCATTTGTGGTTCCTGATCATTTTCACATATTTTCTGTTTCTAGGATTTCTTTTGTTTGTGTTTTCTTTACTGTATCTATTTTGGTTTTCAAGTCTTGAATAATTTCTTTCACCTGTTTGAATTTTTTTTGGTTTTCTTTAAGGGATTTCTTCCAATTTTTTGTTAGCCTTTTCTTCTCTCTCTTTGAGAGAATTTTTCATTTCCTCTTTAAGGCCTCAAACATTCTCCTAAAGTTATTCTTTAGGTCATTTTCTTCTGCTTCATCTGTATTTGGGTGTTCAAGTCTTCCTGTTTTAGAGCCACTAGTTTTTACTGGTGTTGTGTTGCTCTTTGTGGTGTTGAGTGTGTTCTTACCTTGTCTACCCTTATTTTTCTCTGATTGTGTAGCTGGGGCTGTGTCTCTGGGGATCACTCTTCCAGGTGCCAGTGGATTCAAGGCTCAGATGGTTCCTCCTCTTGGTGAAGTCGTGGCCACCATTCCAATCAACCTGGAGGTCACTCGGCATTCCTGATGGTTGCTTGTTGCTCCCAGAATTTGCTTTGCAATCCCAGTGGTCGTTTGGGCCTGCTCCCACAGATGTCACTTGCTCAGGCCTGCTCCTGCGGTGGTTGAAGGCTGGGACCTGATTCTGAGGAGGTCACTGCCTCGGGCCTGGTTCCGTAGAAGTGGCTGGCTCGAGTCTGCTTGGGCAGAGGTTGCTGGTCCTGCTCTTGTGGATGTCCTGGCTCAGACCTGTTCTGAACAAGGTTGCTTTCTTTTTTTTTTTTATACTTTTTTATTANAGCCACACTGATGAATATCTTGCATATCACCATAGAATCTTCAGCTGGCAATGGATGGAGCAAGGTTGCTTTCTTGGGCTTGCGCCCACGGAGTTCTCCGACTTCAGCCTGTTCCCGCAGAGGTCACTTGCTTGTGCCTGCTCCCACAGAAGTCATCGGCTGGGTCCAGACCCACAGAGGTCGCTGGCTCAGGCCTGCTCGCTTGTAGGTTGCTCCTTCCTAACTGCACCTGCGGAGGTCGCTGGCTTTAAGGTACTTTCCAAAACTTTAGGGTGCCGGCAGCTGCTCCATGGCAGCTCGGGGCAGAGAAAGGGGCCAAGTGAAGAAGGGCAGTCGGGAGGAAAGGAGCCTGGGAGCAGTAGCCGAACGCTGCCAGAGTAATTTGTAATGTAGCACAATAAGGCTAGAAATAGTGCTTTTCAGCCAGCATTCTCACAGCTTATGGGATGCACACGTTAGTTCAAGCAGGATTTCTGTGCTCAGCAATGCTGATAAAAGTGACAACAAAGGACAGAAACTTTGGAGTCACTGAGATCCCCTCATCTTTGCACTTAAAAATGTAAATGACCCCTTTCTAAGAATCAAATGGCCAACATAAATCCCACTATCACATTTAATTGCTCTGTCCATTTTGATTAAATTCAGGATTTGATATAGCGTGTTTGGGAATACCACTTCTTGAGAGTCAACATATGGGCTATAAAGCAGTAAGATTTAGGTATTACCATGAGTGCTACGCTTTTATTCAAATTGACAAGTGAAGCTCAGCAATTTCATTTGGATATTTCTTACTTGCTCTTATCTTGATCTTTGTAGCCATCCCTATACTTTAGAAATTCATCTCAAAATGGATTTTATTCAAGAGGCTTCTAGCTGATGTTATTCTTGAGTCTTGCCCTTTTTAAACTATTTTCTTTCCTGCTGTCAGAGTTTTTTTGTATAACTTGGGCTTATGATCGGGTTCCTTTAGTGCTTTAATATTCTCAATGCATCCAAGACTTATAGAATGAAACAGTCCACTTCAAAAGCCATAAAGCCTGCTTGAGCCATGATTCTTGCCACTCTCACGACTCAAACTGAACGAGGATTAATATATATTATATATATTTATGCATATGTATTTTATAAGTGTATATAGATGTACCTATCCCAATATGTTATATGTGTATGCATATATACATATGTGTATATAAATGTGCATGTATGTCTGTATATATGCTACATATGTATGTGCATACATATGCATATAAGCATGCATATATAATATATAGTATATATAGATAATATGAAGGAATAGATATGTCTATATACACTTATAAAACATACATATGCATATACACACAAATATAACATGCATTATCCTCATTCATTTTGCGTCTTGAAAGTGACAAGAATTATTTCACTCTTCACCTTACAACTCCTCGCATGCCTTCCACTTTTTCTCAAATTTCTGCCTTCTTATCAATTATTATTTTATATGTATATTTAATTACCATCTTCTGTGCTCACTTAGTGTTCTTATATGTATATGTGTTTAGGGTTAACCACTTGGGATTGGATAATCTATCAGGGGGTCTCTCTCTCTCTCTCTCTCTCTCTCTCTCTCTTTCTTTCTTTCTTTCTTTAGCCAGTAATTACTTGTAGCTCTTCATCTAGGAATAGGGCCTTGTGATTTTTTTTGCATTTCTATTGGTATGTCAAGTGGTGACATTTTCAGGTCTTATTTAGATGACCATAACGTTGGGATTTCATGAGTGCAGCTTCCTTACCATTTGTGAAAGACACCACCTCACAGCAGACATCTTGGCGCACTGGCTTTTACAGTCCTTCTGCCTCGTCTTCCAGCATCTTCCCTGATCCTTCTGTGTAAGGGCTGTGTTATGTATGTACTGAGCGGGAGTAAGCACTCCACAGTCAATTCTTCTCTGCATTTTGACAAGTGGTGGCTTTCTTTAGCAATAGAATCTGGCATTCAAGTATTGAAAGGGCAATCAAGGCCAATGACAATAGCTTATATTGTTTGAGGGTCTCTTGAATTCCCCCAACCAAGAGTTTAATATTCTAATTTATTATAAGTTCAACGAGAAGCCAATGAAAAGAATGAAACAAGAAGATACTGATGTATCCTTCTAAACGATCCCCTGACTACCCTGATTTGCATTTGTTTCTGTCAGAGAGAATCATTTGTGGAAAAATGTGAGGAGAAAGATCAGTTAAAGGACAAATGCATTATTCTGGTAAGGAAGGCCATTATTTGAACTAAATGGTAGCTGATGAATTAAATCAGTTAAATTCAAATATATCTGAGGACGGACAAAAGGTTTATTGGTCCATATAAGTACAGATTATAAAATAGGTCTGTCAAGAAAATTCTTAATTTTGACTCATGAATTGTGTGCTTATTAGATTGAAATATCACTATTTTTAATCACTGAAGAGTATTCTAAAAGCTTGAAAGTAGATCACCAGGCACTTCTAACACGTCTCTCTGCCCGTTTGACTGCATGTACTCTTTTCTGAGAAGGTAACAGAACTTTGTGCAGCAGCTTTGCATGTGAACTCTCTCTGAACACATAGCTCCTGATAGAGTACAGGCAAGCAAGAAATGTTAAAAGTGATAGGAAAAGATAATAGAAGGGAGAGAAGTCACAGAAAGTGGGACAGGAAGGGGTGGCAGGACAAATCATTGTGAAGGTGGGCCCTGGAGAGTCATGAGGCTGTAGCCCAGCACTGGACTCCCTCCCAGGAAGGGTGGATGGGCACAGGTGACTCTATAATTAGGTATATCCACCGTTGACTGTACCAGGGAATGCAATAACACCTACATATCAAATTAAAAGCTCATTTTAATGCTTCTTAGGCATAGGCTGTGGTAGAATCAAGCTGGAACTGACCTAGAAGCCTCTGCCCTGATGACTAGCTCTCACAATACCTCAAGATGCTGTGCAAACCACTAAAGGCTTTCCCCTCACAGGACGTGGCTACAAGATCAGCCTTTATATCTTTCATAATCATTCAGTGGTTTAAAGTATAGATATCACACATTATATATATTTTATTACTGATTGTCATAAAAGTTTACTTTTTGGTTTATAATGACAATTCAAACCAATTTTAAATAAATGAATAAATAGCAAATAAATAAATGTAAACTGTTATCAATTGCTTGGTTTCTAATGTTTCTTTGATGTAAAAATTTAGTACCTTTGCCAATGCACATTTCTCATAACTGTAAATAATATCATTCACTAATAATAATTATCATAATTATCTGAAAATATATGTTCTGAAATGCAGCCCTTGATCTCCGTGAAAAGGAGGTAAAGGCTGCATGTGGTTCCTTCTTGACAAGCGCACTGCACTGCCAATAAAAATGAACTGAATACCTGAGATGGAATAGGGATAAGAAGGGATTAAATTAAAAAAATCAACAGAAATTCCCTGTCTCCTGTTTTACTCCTTCCTTATGTTTCTGTATGGCTACAGAAATCATACTATGGCAGTTGGAAAGATGGTTAATCATTTACAAACACTTGATGGGTTTCTATTACCCACATGGGGGCTTATAACCCATTGTAATTCCAGTTCTGGGGATCTGGAGCTCTATTCTGGTTCCATGGGCAACCAGCGTATACCCAGTAACATGCATATATGCAGGCAAAACACTCATAAATGTAAAAATGAAAATAAATATTTAAAATTTCATAATATGTTTGATACACTGATTAGTATCTAATACCATTTAGTAACTGTTGGATGCTCTAAGGAGGGGATTTAAACTGATGGATATAGAGCAAGCGACATCCTAGAAGGTAGAGAAAGATACGCATGCATTGTAGGCAAGATGATGAGGACTTAGAGGAAAAGATGTCCACACCAAAGTCTTTGGAACTTGGGGGTATATTTTTTATGCACTGAAGGGAAATTAGGATTGTTCATGAAGTGATGGCCAATGACCAATTTAAATAAAGATAATACTCCAGATGATGGTGCTGGTGGGACCTTGGGGTCTTTGAAGGTGGGTGATGTGATGTAAGAAAGCCCTGTACCATTGTTCAGTTTGAAGATGCAAGAGCAGGAGGAGCTAAGGGATGCAGGCTGTACTGTGAAGAAGACCAAGAACAACCTTCCCTATATCTCCTGGTCCCCAAGAGTCCTGGGGTAATGTGATACAGTGCAACAGACAGCATCTTCTTTGTGTTGGCTGAAATCCCTGGCAGTGAGCTTGGCTATAAAGTCAACAATAAAGACCAACTCAAGGAGGAAGCAGATTAACAGCCTGCACACGTAAGCTGATATTCAAGCAAAGTGTGTGAGATGAGGTGAGGTCTTCCACGTGATAGTTTACTTGGTTTCGTGAAGGCATGTGTTCTGGTTGCTTTCTCTTCCTGTAATGAACATTGTGACCACGAAGAACGTGGGTGGAGGGGGCTATTTAAGTTTACAGTTTACTGGCCATCATTGAGGGAAGCCAGGGCAAGCGCCCAAGGCAGGCAGGGAGGCGGAAACCGTGGAGGACCACAGCTTACTGGATTACTTCCAGGCTTGTGCTCAGTGACTTTTCTTTTACAGCTCTAGCCCATTTCCCCAGGGGTGATGGTGCTCATGATGAGTTGTGCATTATTCAGCAATTAAAAAAAGATCCATCAAAGAGGTACACACAGGCAAAGATGATGGAAGAAATTCTACAGTTGACGCTCCTTCTTCCTGGGTGTGCTAACAACTGAAGTCATGCCTCTTCACCCCTTGTCAACTTTGACGCACAATTATCTCATTTTGAAACATGACCTTTCCTTTCTTTCTCGTCCTCGAGGTATAATGTTAATAGAAAGGCACAAGACAGAGTAGAAGTTTAAAAATTCAACAGTATTTAAAACTCCCACTGCTTTAAAATTTCAGTGTCTCTTTAAAATAATATCATCCCTTAAATGTGGGTTCCTGTAAAATAAAAACGAAGTCACCTACTTTCTTTTTCTTAAAGGGAAGAATAGGGATGTGATTACAATTCAATCAAAGCAAACCCGAAATCCAGCAGTGTGAACAGCTCAGTGCCCTACATGTAGGATTCCCTCATGATACTCTGGGCTTCAAAGGACTTTGTTAGCCCCCATTTCTGCAGCTGAGCTGTCTGAAGCACACCCACACCCACACACCCATACACACACCCACACTGACACCCACACCCACACACCCATACACACCCCCCACACCTACACACCCATACACACCCACACCCACACCCACACACCCATACACACACCCCCACACCCACACACCCATACACACACACACCCACACCCATACACACATACGCACACACCCATACACACACACCCATACACATACCCATACCCACACACCCATACACACACACCCATACACATACCCATACCCACACACCCACACCCACACCCACACACCCANCCCACCCCACCCCCACACAGCTTGTCTAGTAGGCGCAGTTGGTCATCTCATAGTCTTGCATCTCCAATATCCAGAGGTATTCACTGAACCTGGCCTCTCTTCAAGGACTCAGACTGCCTACCGTGCCAACCCTCAGCTTCTCTCTTTGACCCCCTTCAGTTTCGCTCTCTCGTTGCCCAAACCAGTATCACGTAGGGGATTTTTATACACTGTTTGCCAAGTTCTACGGCAAGCAAAATGTGTAGCGTTGGTTTCCCCTGAACTTCAGTTTCTGTTTGCTGAGTCTGATAAAATTTTTCCAAACAGTGTTGGTGTCTTATCAATCACAGCTGAGTTATTTAAGCTTCAGGTTAAAAAAGCTCCAGCGTTTTTTGTTCTAATAACGCAAAGGTTTTACTTCCACAGATTTGCAGTTCTGATGTATTGTACAAATGTCACTGATAGAGTCTTAAAAGGCTTATTTCAGCTTATAGATTACAGCTCATCATTCAGAGAAGTCAGGGCAAGAGCTCCAGACAGGAAGCTAGAAGCAGGAACTGAAGCGGAGGCTCCAGAAGAAAGACGTTTACGGACTTGCTGCTGTGTTGTGGAAGACTTAACTATGTAAAGGTGTGCTACGTTTCTTGTAATGTATATTTAATTATGTAAAGATGTATTACATTTGTTTCACCTTGCCTGCTGAAGGCACCTGATTGGTCTAATGAAAGCTGACCAACCAATAGCTAGGCAGGAGAAGGACAGGAAGGGATGACAGGCAAAGAGACTAAGTTAGGAAGAGAAATATACATTCAAAAAGAAGAGAAGAAGAAGGAAGAAAGATAGGGACATTCCTGGAGCCAGAAAGTAAAACAGCAAGTTAAAAAGCCCCAAGGCAAAAGGTAGATAAAGAAAATCAGGCTAATTTAAGCTAAAAAAAAAAAAAAGCTAGCCAGAAACAAGCCTAACCTAGGATGACCATTCATGACTAATAAGAAGTCTTTGTATCATGATTTGGAAACAGGTTGGTGACCCAAGGGTGGGTTCAAGTTCAGTGACTTTTGTTCAGTATACTCCCCCAAGTGAGTAATATCAGAACATCAGCTCCATTTCTTATGTCTCCTAGCCCCAACTGCCTAGGGTAGCACTGCCTACCAGGGTTTGCACCTTCTTTCACCAATTAGCAATCAGGAAAAAGCCACACACATGTCCACAGGTCAGTCTAATGGGGACAATTCCCTAACTGGGTTTCCTCTTTCCAAGCATGTCAAGATCACAACTGACGCTAACTAAGACAGCAAGGAAAGTTTTTTTCATAAAACATGTGAACATAAAGAGATGTCTTCTCACAGAAAGAGGCTACATGATCAGCCTTTATAGATCTTACAGTCCTTCACTGGTTTAAACCAAGCACATTAGCTTCTTGTCGACAGATGTGTGCATGCCAGTCATGTGGACATGCTTTTGTGGTTATACATGTAATATTGCCATGTACCCATGTTCATACTGGTGTCTGTTGGAGCCAGAACTCCCTTGCGTTTCTTTGACTTCTTAGCTCTCACGTAGCTGGCTATGTGCCGCAAGTAAGTCCTGTTCACTGTATTTAGGTTATTGTTGCTCATGGCAACAATTAGAAGATTAAAGGGGAAGATAAAAATAAGAAGAAATAACAAAAGAGGAACATGAAATACCACGAAATCCATGGTATTTTATATGAGCAGGCAAAAGAATTTCAAGTAAGAAGGAATTGTTTAAGATGCTGTGTCACAGCGTCCTCAAATGAGACTAAAATGTAAACCACTCATAGGATTGCAATTGGAAAATCTTAGTGAGTATTACACACGGGAAACAGTGGTAAGAATAGTGGGAAGAGGAAATAGAAGTGGCTGGCACATCTTAGCAAGTTTAAATACAGACCTAACTCCACGCTTGCTTACTGAGCACATTTGAACTAAGTGTTTTGAAGTTTTCTTTGATTTGGGGGTGCCGGGGAGGTAGTTCTCTCAGTAAAGTGCTTGTCATGAAAGCATGAAAACCTGAGTGTGAGCCCCAGAACCCACATAAACAGCAAGTCTAGTGGCACACGGTTGTAATCTGCTTCTAGGGAAACAGATGGGCAGATTACCTCGGCTGCCTGGCCAGTCAGTCCAGCGCACCCAATGAGCTGCATGCCTGTGAGATACCCATCTCCAACAGACACAAGAGAGGCCATGGAAAGATCCCCTCAGTCGGAAGTTCAGATTCTGCCTTTTGCATTTTCTCATGTACATGCCAGCAAGCTCAGCTTCAGACCCTCTGGAAGTCTTCTGCCTAGTCCTTTGAGCTCCTTTGCCTCCCGAGCTGGTTTTCTAGTGTCTCAGCTCTGCATTTGTGACAGTCAGCACAAACTCAGTTAGCATTTGCTGGAGACCAACTTCGACAAGGATACCACTTACCTGTGTAGGGGCAGGGGTATTAGAAAAATAAGAGAATGAAGATGTGAGTTAAAATAATAAAACAGAATCATAAGATAATATCAGGAGAGAGGTCCAGTGAATACCAAAATCACCTGCATTTAATTTTCCATTCACTTTTATACCCCAATACAAAAGAGGGAAGAAGACGAAAGGTTGTTTTAATATGATACAAAGGACAACTAGAACAGTTACTTGCTTCAATACTTTGAGATATCAAACCATTAATTCATGAACAAAGCATTCTGTTGTTTAGGCAGTGAACCCACTCTAGACCAAGTAACCTAAAGGCAACCATTCCCTTGGTCAAACCTCTTAATTCAAAAGAAGGAGCAGAAGTATGCTTGAAATTTCTGACATTCTTAATGTCACAAATGCCACGTAGCTACACTCTTAATGTCACAAATACCAAGTAGCCACACTTGTTGTTAACAACCTTGAGCAACCTCATACTCTCTGACCTGCAGACAAGGTAGAATAGGCTCACATTTCTGGCCCTTCACAAACACCTTCATTAGCAGAAGAGCTGCTTTATCTACTATTGACCTATGTCAGTCATTAAGAACTGGAGTAAGATGATAAACATATAAGAACAATGTCAAGCCACTCAATAATTATTTTGGAAAGTCAATTGAAAAATCAAAATCAAAACTAGATGCTCATATTTAATGGTGATAATGTCTAAACAGGGGATGATATCTTTCCTATGCCGAAATGGGAAATATTATTGGAGCAAGAGCTATAAGGTAGAAATAAAGTTTTATTTGGGGGATGATATTAGGTTCTTGACTTTATCTGTGTTGTCAATTTGGATATCCAAGCAAGTCCTTAAAAACATCTATATAACAGCCTCCCTGTATATAGGCTATATTCAAGAGCAGAAGCCATGACCTATGTAGTACTCATAGTTTTTGCTTTTCTTTTTTCTTTTTTTTGAGACAGGGTCTCTCCATGTAGCCCTGGTTCGCTCAAAACTCAATAACCAATCTAGCTTTGGACTTACAGAGGTCCAATTTTTCAGCCTCCCAAGTTCTGGGATTAAAGACATATGCCACCATATCTGACTCTCATCCCTTCAGTTCTTTTATCTCATTTTACAGAAAATATTTCCCCCAGAGACAGACCAGTGTTCAAATACTATTAACAGTAGAAATGTAAATTTTTTCAACCTTTAAACTTTGCTCTCTCACCTTCAAAGATGTCTAACAACCTCATAAGATTTGGAAAGAATTAATGGGAAATATGTATGTAGCTGCCTAACCTTGACTGTAGAATTTCATTTACTGAAAAAAGCCTAATTCAGGAATACTCATTAACACTTAATCTTGCAAACTGTACCTATAAGACATTCTGTTCTTAGTGTTGTAAGAGGTTGAATCACTTGTCTATGTATGAGCATTTAGGGAAGCTCCCAAAATGTCAGTAGGTGTTATGTCTGAAAGCAAGAAGCACTCATGAAGATGATATTAGAACATATTGGTGGTAGGTGCAGTTTGTAGTCAGCCTCTCTGGCTACCAGGTGTAGCCTGCGGTCATCCTCTCTGGGTTCCAGGTGCAGCTTGTGGTCAGCCTCTGTGGGTACCAGGTACAGCCTGTAGTCAGTTCTGTTCTTGGGAGAAGCCTGATGGATGGTTTCTACAGTTCCTGCTAGCTCATCTCTCTTTGTCTTTCACCTTCTTATGGGTCACCCAAACTCTTTGTAGACTTGCTTGCTCTTTTCCCTTTGGACATATTTTGTTGACATTGTAATCTTGAGTTTATATACCTTAAACTGAACAATAGAACTAAATAATGCTAATGTTAAACCAAGGAAGACAAAGACTGAAGAAAGTTGGTCTGTGCCTGTAGAGCAAGTGACATTGATCATTGATTAGATTCTTTTTTTTTTGCCACAAACTCTTCCCCATGGTTTTTATTTTAGGTGTGGTGTGTAGGTCTTGGCTTCTATGGAGGCTTAGCTGTATCCTAGTGACTTTTAGGCTCCCAATATGCTTCTAGTAACTTGTCCTTTGTATAAATCTTTAAGATAGTATCTGTTGCTTGCCAAGAATGATATGGAACGGAGGTCAATATCAACATCCTCTGAAAGTCAATTTGCTTCTGAGATCAGGGGCTTTCATAATTGCAGGTAGAGTTTGGTGCTCGGAAAAGGAGAACAAAAATCTATTTGCAAGATGCCAGAATTCAAGGTGTCAAGAGAGTAAAATCGGCAGAGAAGTGACGACACCACAGGAAGTTTATCAAATTGAAATGTGTGTAGGAAATGCCAAACATAGGAGTGTGGTATAGGAACCAAGCCTAAGAACGTGTCAAGGCCATTAGTGGAGCTATGGGACTAAGGAGATGAAACAGGAATCCGTGACTTCAGGTTAGCTTTGCTTAGCTTCCTTCCTCTGTTTTATCCTTGGCGTGAGATGACGACCAGAAGAGTCAAATAGCATTGCTCGGGAGGGAAAGAAGTGTGCTCTTCCTTCCTACAGCTTCTATGGAGGGCCTTTGCTTGATGACAAGCTGGGTTTATTTCTCTTGCTAACCGCAGTCCTGTCTTCATTCTCCTCAAGGTATGTGTTCTGACTTTTCATGCACAGCGAATTTAATCAGTTCCCTAATGCAGATTTGATACCATAATCCCAGTTACCAATGTAATTGTGCCATTTATACTAATTACTCCTACCTGGAACATCATGTTTTCGACAAAAATAGTGGTTTTAAATATCGGATGGAATTATACTAGTTTTATAAGGTCTATAAAATATGTCAAACAATAATGTATGCTCAGCTTGAAAGAAAATGAGAACTGCCTATTTGCCTCCCCCCCGCCCCATTTATTTATCAGACTAGACACTAGGGACGTCCACTCTCTGATGCAAGTGATACAAAAATTTGGGGCCTTGGTTGTTGCTCAGTAATAAAGCACTTTCTTGACATAAAGGCAGTATTGGCTTCAGTTCCCAGACCCGAAAAAAGAAAAAAAAGTAGCAACAAGAAATAGTTATTTGTTTTTGAGAGCGTGAATTTCAGAATTAAGATTAGTTTTCTGTGAACTTTTATATATATTGCTACTAATAATATACCTGATATTTTGATTTTTGTGTTATACGTGTTATACAATGCATGCCTTTAAAACGTAACAAATGGTGCCAGGTCCCTTGTCCCTCAATTTTAGCAAGGACATTTTTTTTTCCAAGCTCCTGCTCACATTCACTGTCAGAGAATGAAACAGAATGTTAGTTACAATAACCCATCTCCAGACACTATGGGAACGCATGTGACTGAACTACAAATGCATATGTCTTGCATAAAATCATTTCCCTGTTAGTAAAACTGAACATAGCAAAGGCCCATATTTAATATAATTATGTGCATGAACTTTTGAATATTATTATTTCACTAAAGGAATATATAAATGAAATCGGGAGCAAGGATCTTTAAAAAACTAGGTTAGCTTCTGCAGTTCCATGCAGAGCTCTCCACGAGTTGCGCAGCATCGATTTTGGGCGACACCACCAATAAATGTAAGCTATTTTCAGCCTGCCGAGATCGTATCAGAAGGCTTCTGCAGAGCGTCGGCGTTTAGGGAGGAGGCAGAATCTGAAGAAAAGGAAGAAAAGCCCAATAGAGATCCTTTGCCCTGCCTCATAGAATTGTTTCAGGGAAATATTATCCTTTGTTCCTTTTGAAGCTTTGTCGGACTGGAATCTGAAAATATATCGATTTGTTGTCAGCAGGCTGCCCATGCGGGATGGATCTGTTTTAGCTCTATTGTATGGAGCTTATTGTAGTCTCCTGACTTGAGGCAGATAGTACTCGAAGATTTAGCTCCATGTCACCTTTGACATAATCCCGTCATGCACCTTCAATATGACGCATACATAAAGGGTCAGAAGAATCTGTCTTGCCAATCTTAGATGTGAGCATCTTTGTCGTGACATACTCTGGAAATTGTTTTTCTTTACTCCCGTTGCTAATGCTAAACGGTTAGGGTATTGTCTGTGGTGTCTCTTTAGAAGAGGAGATACCAGCCATGTTGGGTTTATCAGCTGTTAATTTCCCCCTTCTTATTCTGTATTGGGTTATCCAAGAACCCAGAATAGAAGCTGACATATGGCATCTCTGTAGTACTGGATGCACATCTGCACCACAGGCAGGCACGATTTCAAGTTTATTGAGTAGGTTGCCCATGTAGTTAAAATCATGCTTTATGATTATCCCATTAGTTTGGAATGAATCTTCATGCTCCTGTAGTCTAGAATGTGCAGCGTGCTCTGGTTTACAAGAAACAGGAGAACCAATGAGTTAAAAGTTGCACTGAAAAAATTCAAATAATATTTTTGTTCATTGAAAATTTCATACATTTATGAAATGTGTTTTGATCATGAATCGGCCACACTATTTCCCTACATCTCCCCGGTATCCCTCACCCTATCTTTCTCCCAGCTTTGTGTCCTTTTTAAATGTTATTAATAAGTTGCAGAGTCCAGTTAATGTTGCTCCCATGTGCATAGGAGTGGCACCATCCTCTGGGGGATGGGCAAGGTAGCAGGGGCAAACACATAAAGGGGCAACAGAGGTAGGGGTGTTGGACCAGAGAACAGGAGGAAAGGTCCACGTAGCTGTGACGTTGTGTTTGGGAAACTTGTACCCACAAAAGCAACAATGTTCTCTGTTCTGCCCCCTCCTCCCCCCCTTTTTTAGATTGGGTTTTACAGGGTGACTCAACACTCACGCATAAGTAAGTTTGTTCACTCCAAGAGAGGCGGCGTGCCTGACCAGTGAGGGAACACCGTGCCAGCAGCTGCAAGACTCCTCTCTGCCATTCCCTGTAAGGTTGCTTAGGAACACTGGGTCTCCACCGAGTACTAGATTTCTCGAATTCTCCCTTTTAAAGACATATCAGCTCTGAGTCTGCTGCTAACATTGTTAGCTTCTTCATGTTGCAAGCACTTCTAAAGCTTCTCATCATTCTCTCCATGTTTTCCTATAACAGATGCCATGCATACTGACAGGATACATGCCCCCCCCCCAAAAAAAAATCCCCAAACCATTGGGCTCATATCTGGGCACGTTTAGCCTTTAAAACATTCATTTAAAATGATGGTAGCATTAACCAGGCTCTTCTGTGTTATGCACCATAGAAATAGTTTCTGTACCTGCTTACTTCTTGTAAGAAAAAAGGTCTAGAGGGTTTTGTCAAGTTTCTCTATAATTTGTTAGTGATTTCTTTTGATCTCAAAAGCTCCTTTCATATTTATTCTTTATCCCCACAGGATGCCAACTGGAGTGGTGGTAAGAACTACAGGCACTGCCAAGTCCTAATAGAACAAGAGTTTATAATGATGCTGAGCACAGGGAAGGAAACCAGGGCAATTTCTAGGTTTTGATGGTGTTAGATAGCTAAGAGGGCATTGTTTGCTGAGGTATTATCTGAACAAACATCCGGCTGTTACAAAAGAGTGGACTTAGAAAACAAAACAACATACAAAAGCAATCACCTGGGATGAAAAGAGAGGGTATTCCCCTAGGAGCAGTGTGTGTGTGTGTAATAGAAAGGTGGCCAAGAGGATGGCAAGGGAGGAAGGATAATGGTACACAGGCCAAATCAAATACAGCTTGAAGGTTCTGTAATTTCCTTGAAGGAGTTTTCTGAGTTTGCTAGGAGGTTTCCAGCTGGTTTAAGCCAGGATCTGACAAGTTAAACTTTAACACATTCACTCGCTTCTGTGTGAGGCATGGATATCAACTGGATTTATTTTATGTCCTTGATATCATCAGAAAGTTCTTGTACAGGGAAAGCAGAAGATGACGTTTTTATTTTGGAGCTCGGCATCCTACTTGTGTGAGTCCTTATCTTTGGAACCAAGGACTTCTGACTTTGTCTTTTGACTCTTAAATTTTGGTTGGAAGAAAAGCGATGGAAATGCGTGTCTTGTAATTTGAGCATCCATAGCAAGAAGGCAAGTTTTCCAGGGAGCGTGCACCCAAGGTGAAAGTGTGCAAGTGATAGACGTCTCATAGAGGGACACACAATGCACCCTAGAGTCCACAAGAATGCGATGTCATCATCAGAGAGACAGTTCTCAAGATGTTAGACTTTCTGGATAGAGCTGGTGACGATTTTTATCGACATAGGAAAGACGGAAAAAGAAAGCAAGAATCAAGTGTAATTACTAGGCTTGGAATGAGATGGTTCAAATACACCTGAGACTGAAAAGAAAGAATTGGGTCAGGTACATGTTTAGCCAGAAAATTAATACTCTTTTCTTTAGTCAGCATTTGAAAACGCCATTAAAAAATTTAATACAGAATCCAAGTTCTATCTATTGTAAAATCACAGGACAAAGTAAAGGCTTACAGTATCAAAACAGACTCAAGCAAACCAGGTCCTGCTAATAAGATATTTTGCTCACTGGAACCATTCTCCACATGAAAATCTTGCCTTAATAGTGCCAATTTTCTTTTTAATAACTTAAAGGAGCTGTATAAAGTGTTGCACTCAATATAAAGCCAAAGCACACCTCTTTGGCTTTCATGGCACCCTGTGGTATGGCTGCTTGGCGTATTCATATTCATCCATTTTCTGGGATGCAGATTGCTGCTCTGCAGATGAGGACAGCCCCCATCCCAGGATGTCATAGAAACCTTAGGAATTCCTCACTCCGATATGCCTTCCTGCCATTATTTTCTCTGTCTGGAAACATTAGAACAGAGAATTGGAGAGAACTTAGTTGGATGACAGAGCAGAAGGCCCTCCTGGGCTCTGCGAGTTATTGGCTGGTGACCTGGGGATTTATTAAACCTCTCTAGTCATCATATGAAAACGAAGCTAATAATACCTGGTCCATGGGGATGTGGTGAGATTAAATGAGGGAACGCTTGCCTGCACTTGACACGCATTGCAGATACTCCATAGACGATAATGTTAACTGTTACTGTGGAACATGACTGTACCTTTCCAAATGCAGCAACCTTAAGTGCCAACTCACCAAGCTCCTTTCAGACTCCAGGGCTAATGAAGGCTATAATTGAAACCAGCAGTAATGCCTTCAAAAATTCATATCACGAACAAAAAAGAAATGTAAATATCTACAAAGTACATCATCCCTCGGGGACTGAGGTGGAAGTTGGTCTTGAGTGTAGCCTTTGCCTTGCTAGAGATTCCAACATGTCCCTGATTCTGTCTGAGCGCCTTCACTCTCTTTGTAAGTTCTCTGTTGTCTGAGGTTTCTGTCCTGCCCGGTTCCTGCAGTTGTTAAGTCCCAAAGAAATCACCCAGAACTCTACATTAGATAGGCCCATTAGCTCAGGCTTCTTATTAACTCTTATAACTTATATTAGCCCATAATTCATGTCTGAGTTAGCCACGTGGCTTGGTACCTTTTGTGGTTAGGCAGTCACATCTTGCTTCCTCTGAGAGTGGGCCACTACTACTGCAGACTGAGTCCTCTTCCCAGAATTCTCCTGTTCTCATTGCTTCGCCTCTACTTCCTGCCTGGTCACCCCG
>LOEQ01005861.1:26066-37164 GCA_001685075.1 Bramus lutescens | reverse complement strand
GCTATTGGCCAATCAGCATTTATTTAAAATATAATTGACAGGGTACAGACCATTATCCCACAGCAGTTCTGTTTTTCTATTCACGAAGGGCTTCTCAGTCCTCCTACTCTTGTGCTCTTGGTGATTGTGTGCACCCATGGTTTACTCTGATTTAGTCTGCCCTAGTTCTATATAAATTTTAGATCACATGAACTGGGGGCCTTAATTAAAATTTCCATGACATTGATGTACATTTTCCAGAGATAAAAATTTTGCTTAGTTTATCCACGATTTCTCTCTAGTCCAATCCTTACCATAGCCTGGTTGAGAAAAAAGGCTGTGCAGTTTGGGGCTTACACCTTCATGGAAGATTTAGGAAGGGCAGTGGAAGATAAAAGGGATTTTGCATACAGGAAGCAAAGTGATTTGTTGTCTGGGTAATTTTTTAAAATAGAGAATAAAGGGCCAATAAAAGTGTCTGAGATGACTAGGGACACACGAGGGACATAAAAACACAGGGTACAAGGCAACACGCTCTGCAGGGGTCTGGAAACCCAGAAGATTGCATCTCTTTCTCAATCTGATTTTCCTCTTGGCACACTGGATACATTTGCTTATTAAATATTATAATTGTCTGTTTTTGGAATAATACTAGTTGTCAATTCACTGCAGGCAATATTTACACAGACACTGAATTGTGTTTTCTCTGACAGCCACCGGCCCAGAGCTCTGCAAGTTTTCCTCCTTCCAATTCATCTCCAATAATTTTGTTGACTGTAACAAGGCAGGGCTCAGGCGTCAGTCTTTGCTTTCCTTCTCTCCTTCCCACAGCTTTCATTTCCCCCATGTCCTCATCTGATCTTACAGCTATAAATCCCACACACAACCTGACGGCTTTCAATTTGTATTTCTGACCAGGTCTGCACCCTGCACTCCAGACCCACATGGTAGCTGTCCACTTGATCTATCAGCTTTGATTCGTAATGAGCAGCTCAGATGTGACATTCCCCAAGTATTGCTCTGGATTTCACCTCCGGTTGCAAACCTGTTCTGATTATATAGTTTCAACTGAGAGACTATGCAACAACTTCTTGTTACATTTTCTCAATACTTTCTGCTGTCTTTGGCCTTTCTTCATTTGTCTCATGCATAATGTGAAGTCAATGGTCAAGTCATGCTCGCTTTCTTTTTAGTATTACGTCATCTGACTGATCCTCAGCTCCCCAGTCACTGCAGGACAGCTGCCCTCTGACCCCAGGCACTTCACTGAAGTGTCTAGTTTCCTTGCTTCATCTCTGGATGCACATAGTCTCCCATATCAATAGATTTCAGAGTGATCCTCATCGAATCATCTATATATATTCTTTGTACAAAACTCTGCTTTGGGGTTATAACCTATGAAGAATAGAAATCCGTGTTCCTACAATCCCAGTAAGGTGCGCAAGATCTGTCCCTCCCCCTTCACTTGGGAATTGATGTGTTCCTATTCACTATTCACCCCGGCTCATCCTCTTGTTTCAAAGTTGGTTTTTTTTGCTTGTCCTTTCATACACTAGTCAAGCCCAAGTCTTAGGGCATCTGCACCTACTTTTTCTTCAGGCTCAAAATCCTTTCTATGTTTCTATTCTCCCATTAATATACATTTTCTTGACTATTATCCTGTGAGGCTTTCCTTGACAACATTTTAATGTCCCATGTCTTCACCTTCTCTGATCCCTACTCTTCTTGTCTCTATCCCACAGCCCTTAATCGTGTGCTGAGATAGCCCATATCTTCTCCTATATAGTAATATAGATCTGCTGAGTCCAAGATTTCTGGTTATTCCATTCATTGCTTTGATCTCAGGACCTGCAAAGGTGCCTGGGATTTTGTGGAACTCAATAATAAGGAACACATGGTAAATTAGTGAGTGTAATAATGAATGGATACAGAGATACCATTTTGCCATGTTTTTATTTATTTGCTCAATGGGGTATTCATAGACTACTATTCCACCCACTTCAAAAGTGTGTCTCCAGGTCCTGAATCTTTCTAAGAGTCTAAGTGATTTACTCCAAAGAGCAGCAAAGCACATGCATTTTGTTATCCAGGCCCTGAGGATGCACTGCTTTGGTTCAAACCATTTATTCCCTGTTGATCTCAGGCAAGCAGTCAATTATGAATCTAATATTGCCTGGCATAGAGCTGGCAACACAGTAGAAGTACTTACAGATGGCCTGATACCCAGCTGCGTGCTTGGTGAATGTTCAGATCACATATTTTAGACTTTGAAAAATCCACTGTTATGGATCAGCTACCCTTGCACCCACTCCCATCCTTTTGTCTTCATGTATTTAAAAAGCTGGTCCTAGTTCCTTACTATAGATTTAACAATATTCAGAGAGGACATTGAACTAAATATACATGTTTTATATCCATCTTTAACTCTGGTTCAGTAATGAGCGCTTCAGTCTACTGCTCTCTTACACATTACACTGATACCTGAATACTCACCTGAGTAGTCTGCCTGTCTGGCATCTTTAGGAAAGGGCTTGCCTCCCAGGTATTCTTTCAGAGATGTGTGCTCTGTTGATGATATCTAGTCAACGCACTGCCTGACAAACATCTGTGCTTGCTGAGATCTTTTCTCATTTACTTGGTCTATAGTTACCCTCCCATCTCCAACTTAAGATGACACTTCTTTTCACTCTTGATGTTCAAGGTTTGTGAGATATCTTCAGACAAACAGGGTTTTCTTTGTCAGAGGCCAAATTCCATTTTAAAGCCTTTAATCCCTTCCAGGCTTATGTGGAGAACTCACGGGTCAGTACAACATCATTTTCTTCTGTTCCTTTCTTCAAATTCCCTCTTCTGGCTTTTGCATTTATCTCCTTTGATCTTGCTTCATCCATTCTTTAAAAGTGGAAGTCGCACTTTGAGTAATATTTTTACAACACAGCTTGGTGATATGATGTAAAAATATTATGATATGGTATATGATAATAATAAGATGATGGATGGATTTATATTAAACTCACTGGAAATCAGCTTGAGTGAGGAGATACACTCCACCAGCAAGGCATCACTGTCTGGGGAGACATGAGCTGCTTCCTTGTTGCTAGCATAGGTTTTTTAAAAAAATTTTTTATTGTACATTAACAAAACATTCCAATTTTACCCTCATTGCATATAAAGTTTCATGTTCTACAACAAGGAACTAGAAGAGGTTTTTATCCATAGTTTGCTGTGCTGCAATGATTCTGTGAAAATGTCATTATCACTCTCCCCCAGCACCACCGTCATCAAGTTAAGAAATGCACAAATATTGATTTAGAAATCCCTACAAACGTAAAAGGTTTATGACTGAAATACATTTACTCTTTTCCCTTAGGGCCTTCTAAGAGAAATAGTCATTTTGAAGTAGAAGAAAATGATGTTAAGATTTCAGAAATCACCTACAGCTCTTGATGATATGAGCCACAGACGGTGGAGGAAAGCCAAGATGCAGGGTGTGTAGTGGCTTTACCAGAAGCCAGGAGCACTATAAACAACAGAAGCAAAGCTGTGGCCTCTGAAGAGGAAGGTTTCTTGCTAACGTGTCCAGTACTCATTAGAATACAACTGCTCTTTATGTGGTCATTCGCTCTGTTACAAATGTGCCTTTTCTTAGTCCGGTTGCACTGTGAGGGGTCAGGAGCCTTACCATGCATATAAGTCAGCAAGATTTCCCTTGCTTTTTCAAATTTTAAAGGTTTATTCTTCCTCTGTGTATTTGTATGTGTTATTTTCTCTCTGTGTACCTGTATGCTGAGGAAGATACTGATTCTCTGATGTTGGGGTGCCAGATAGTTGGGAGTCACCTGATAATTGGAACACAACCCTCATGTTCTCTGCAGGAGCAGCAAGTGTTCTTCACCATGGAGTCCTTAAGATTTCTTTTAAAAATCCTTTAGCAAAGCAAAATTAACCTTTTCAGAAAATGTCTTGTGATAGAAAAACAAAGATGTTCATAGGAGAGAAGAATAAAGAGATGGAAGAAAGGGGGGAAGCAGGGGAGGGAAATCATGAGAGAGCTAGCTCTCATTGCAGGGTTCCTTCTTATAAGCACTGATGGACTGCTAAGCAGGCAGATTGCTAATGCCATCTGCATGCGTTGAGCCTTCAGTGTGTAAAGTTTGCCAGCCAAAGACAGGAACCGTGGAGAGAGTCACACAAGGAAATATTGCTGCTATGTTGAGTTCTTGCTTGTTATTGGTTTTGTAAATGTTCAACCAACGTTATAAGCACAGTTATGTGGGCATTTGAAATTTCCAATAGTTTCCGTGTCAAAGGAATATGGTAAGATCGAAGTGAGGACTTTTCATATTTTGATTTTACTGTCTGACTGGTGATGGAGGTAGGTATAACTTTATGATGTCTAGCTCAATTGCTTTTACAAATGCACATCATACACAGAACTGGATTGTAGCAATTCAACAGTTCTCTAATTCGATTGCTCTGCTCATGATTCTTTGTGTATGGTCTTGCATACATGCACATCTGTATGTTTATGCTGTGCATACATTGAGCATATGTGTGTTAAAATGTACGTACTTGTGTGTGGAGAGGACTAAGAGTGACATCAGGTGTCTTCATTGCCCCTGTCCACCTTATATACTGAAGCAGGGTCACCAGCTGAACCTAGACCTTGCTATTTTTGTTGTCTGACTAGCCAGCTCCCTCTGGGGGTTCCTAGTCTCTGCCTCCTAAGGACTGGGATTATGGCTGGGCTCCCACACCACCTCCACCTGCTGGAGATCCAAATTCTTGAAGCTATAAATCTCTGCAGCTGCTAACATATGTAGCACTGTTTTATGATATAGAAATTGTGATTCTTAGCTACCCTCTGTAGTTCACACACAGGATGTCTGTGTCCTCACTACATCACCTTGGGAGCTTTGTATAGGGTACAGAAGAGAAAACTGCCAAGTCTATGCAGCTTCTTCATGAGCCAAGGATGTCACGACAAAATGAGGGTTCATCTGTTCGGAGCCAGTACAGATGAAGTTTTGAAGAAAACTTCACTGTTTTGAAGAAAAGGTTAAAAACAGAAAATGTAATGAATATTTTGTTTTAAAAAAATGGCAATGTTGCTGGTATTTTCAGTTTATGCCTTAAAGTATAGAGCTAAGACTCCTCAACACCATCTTTACTCTTTATTGTATAAATATGGCTCCTTTAACAAGCCTACAAGTGGCAGAAGAGGCACTCAAGGCCGCTGGATCATGCCTCGTTTTTAAAACAAGTACTCTGCAGAAATATTGGAAAACCAGATTCACAGAGAAAAGTTTGTTTTGCCTTCAAGGGTACTTATAAATACCGTAGCGTGGAGAGGATTGGAGAATTTCTTCTTTCAGGTATCAAGATTTGCTTAGAAGTTTGTTTTACTGTAGTGGTTATTGTGATGAAGCCTTGCAAGGCCTTCCTCAGTTTACCATAAGGGCTCATTAAAGAAGGATGTGTGAAACATGCTTACCAGGGACTCTTCAGAAAATCCGGATATTGATCTGGCATCAGAAGGGGCTTCTGCAGAGCTTGAAGTGATGTTCTGTGAAGGATAGATTGGTAGAATTATTTAGCAGGAACTGAGTTGTATTTTCTATGGTGACTAAGCCAGACATGCCTTTGGAAGGAACTGCTTATTACTAAGGAAGGCATCTCTAGAGGCAATTGGCAGCATTCTGAATGTGTTAGAGGCAAGGGCCTGGCCAGATAGTGAGACAGGAATGAGCTCCTTCAGTATCTCTGCTGCATAGTGGGAGAGTTGTAAGTCAGAATTAGTCCTGAAGCATCCACAGAGAGCACTGGGGAGGAGTAGTCCTGTGTGGTTTATTTTGGGTGGTCCTTGGTTGTCTCAGTCAAGATAAAATGAAAGAGGAGAACAAGTTTAAGCAGAAAAAAACATCCATCCATTTTCTGGTGGTTTTCTCCTGAAGTCAAAGTCAGACTGTGGCAGGTTTCAAGCTCTTATGCTTTCTTTGTGTTTGTTCTGACTTTATGAGCCCTGCCTACACAGATGTGAACCCAGCAATTAGGCAGCCTGGTTATCTGGGTTACCTCCCGATGAGCTACAGCCGTGACTCTGAGAACCTAAGACTCAGCAGCAGGGGACCATGAAGGCTGAGAAGGCATGGTGTATTTTTCCATTTCAATAACTTCCTACACTCCCAACGCAATATCTCACAGACTGTGACAAGCAAAGTTTTCTGAAGAATTCAGCCTGCTAGTCACATATAATCTGTCAAGGTAATAATTCCCTTAGGGTCTTCGGGAGAAGTGTATTTCTAGCCTGACATTTGAGAACACTGCTGGTTACAGTCCGTGTCCTGCCTCTCCTTTCACGGACTGGTATCCAAATGCTTCACCATATGCCAGGCAACTACCAATGCAAGATGGCATAAGGATACAGCTGTCATGCTCTGAGCATGCTCTTCAGATGGTATTAGGGTCACAGGTGGAACAGGGAGAGTTCACTTTTAGTTAAATCAGCTGTCCTTAGTGACACAGCTTGATCGTTATTGCAAAAGCATATCAAAATTATGGACCTCACTTTGGTAGTCAAGAGGCTATTAGTCTCCTTTGGAGATCAATCACAAATTGCTGTTTTTCTGACATTTTGAAGGTTTAACAAAGTGTGCTTGGATGCTATCTGGTAACGTAATCATCAGAATTGTTTTCCTAAGTAAAAAAAATCATCCTTGGAAGAGGAAGAAATCATAAGATTTATGTAACAAAATGATGGTATGAATTAAAATTTTATGTTTCAGGCATGCTTACCCTATCCCAGGTTTTCTCAACCTGTGGGCCTCGATCTCTTTAGCAAACCTCTATCTCCAAACATATTTACATTGTGGCTCATAACAGTAGCCAAATTACAGTCATGAAGTAGCAATGGAAATGATTGTATGGTTGGGGTCAGCACAACATGAGGAGCTGTATTAAAGGATCACAGCATTAGAAGGCCGAGAACCACTGCACTAACCCCTCTTAGACAGGAGCCATGGTTCTGTGTGCTTGCATCATCTTGAAAGGAGAGCCCTGACAGTCAGCCTCCCTAAGTGGATGCCTTAGGGTTTCAGTAAGGCTCCCTTCCTTGCTCCCTGTGTCGTGTCCCATTTCCCAAATCCACTGCTGCCTCCCAAGCATGGACGTCTCCATCCTCTATTGGGAATTGTATAATTGCTTTGGCATGAGTTTTTCTTTGCTTTCTTTCTATTTTTTCTTTCATAATTTGTTTTTCCACTACTTGGTTCAATTCAAATATCACTTTCAGGAATTTTGCCTCTGCAATTCTGTTTTTCCTGGTCTAGGGACACACGGTCATTGTCAGTAAAGTCTTATGAAAGGAGATTTGAGAATCCAATTACAATGGGCAAGAAAAGGTAAGGAGTATCACACACAAGGATACTTCTTGGCTCTTTCCTGCTGACAGTATTTGATCCTGCACTTTCTTTCAACACCACCGGCCAAGGGACCCCTCCGTTCTGCTAATGCAAGAGTTCATGCTTTTTGTAGGTGCCCCTAACAAGCAAAGGTCAAAACAACGCTTTCAGCATGTCTTTTTTGCAGCAGACAGCATGTGTTATGAAGATAATACTGTGTACCTAATAATTTATTTTTAGTTTCAGGGTGATTGCTGTATAATTATGTTACTTTCTAGACAGTATTAACTCCTAGTCAAGGATATGGAAGTATTTGGGGATTGGCTTGAGAATTTGGTTGCTGTTTAGTGAGATGATCTCACCATAAACGTGAGGCATGAAGTGCTAGAGGCACTATCATAAAAAGTTGAAACCCAAGGAGGGAGTCAGAGGGATCTCAAGAGGACCAGAGGGGTCCTGCAGGGAGGATACCTACTTAAGGAATGAGGACGAAGATTCCTCTCAACCACAAAAGGAGGACACTCACCTTAAAGGTTGAGAACCATCAGAGGGAGGGCACTCAGGTAAAGGAATATGAGGGACATCAGGGCAGACACTGACCTAAGAGGATGATGAATCTACCAAGAAGGACTTTCACTTAAGAGGAGGACTGGAAGCCATCAGGGAGGATACTCACCTAAGAGGATGAGGAGGAGCCACCAGGAAAGACACTTACTTAAGGTAATGAAAGGGAGTCATTTTGAAATACACTCATGGGAATCAGAGGTAACCCTTGTGGGCATCACTCAAATTAAGAATAAATGGGGGAGGCTGTGCTAAAGCTGAGGTACAAGATGGGTTAGTTTGGATCTACAATTGTCTCCTAAAGCTGATGTTACTGCTTAATCTCTAGATCATGGCATTAGTAGAAGGTAGCATCCTTTAAGAGATTGCGCCTCAAGTGAAGATGTTAGGCCTTCTTATCTTTGAAGGGAATTGTTGGACTGCAGATCTTTCTTCTTCTTCTTTATCTGTCTTTGTTATTATGAGGCAATAACTTTACCTCAACCACTTGTCTGCCATGATCGGCTGACTACCTTACACAGGACCCACAAGTCATGGCGATGGTAAAGTCACAAGGGACTTATGCCTCTAAAACAGACCAAGTAGGCCTTTGGTTTGTTTGAAACTCTCTCTCTCTCTCTCTTTATTTTTTGAGTGCAAAGGTGACTAACCAGGATGGTCAAGAACCATCAAGTTAAGGGAGGTACAGAGGTGAGCAAGAAATGGCTGTTAGACTGGAAATGCAACATTCCAATAATTTTCAACCCCACTGAGGTTCTATTCCATGAATTGTCTTTGTTAAAGAATCAATATAGGGTTACTGAGTTTCTGACTCTATACTCTGACAAACCTGCTGTATTCAAAGCCATTCAAACCAAATATTAGTGTTCTAGTTGGCAGGAAATGCCAAAGTTAACGCTTTCTCTCATTACATGATTTTCCCTATTTTTAATATTGAAATTTATTTTTACAATGTATCCACAGATAACACAAGTAAAATGCGTAGTATTTATTTGACAAAAATAGATGACTCTTTTCAATGAAAAAAAAGATACTGAGTTTATAACTTCAGTTTTTGCCAGCATACTGTCTGAAGTTTTGTTTTTATGTTTTATGACATAAATCTTCCAGCCACAGTAATAAAAAGTTTACCAGTCGATATGTTGAAGTACATGTCTAAATGTTTCATGATGGCTACAGAATACAGGGCGGGCAGGCTCCTTCTGTGGCTTGTCTCACTTCTTTCAATTTTGTGTGGGATTCTGGCTCTGGTTAGAACAGGTCGGCCCATGAGTGATTCAGGACACTCCCTGCTGACCTTGTCCAGGTGTCTTGGCTCAGGGACTCTCCCCTCTCTATCTCTGCCCCCTTCCACCCACACCTTCTTTAACACATCAGTCTTTTGCTTCCAGTCCCATGAAAGAGCAGACATCCCAAGGGGCTACCCCAGGAAGAGAAGCCCAGAATTAACTCACATATCTGCTGTGGATCCCACGGGTGCATTCTGAGATCATTGTGAGAGTTTTGCTCCAGATTGGCTCTAGGTTCTGTGCCATTAGTGGTCCTCTGGATAATACATCTCTGCTTGGGCCTTTCCTGTTTCTCTCTTGCCCTGTGGGAATTCCTCCTGAATATAGAGCATAAGCTCAATTCTACCTATTAGGCCAGTCCTGTGAGAACAATCTTTTCTGCCTTTCATTGAGGTTGTAGACCAATTACTTGGGGAACTAAAATCATCCTAGTGGGGGCTAGAACATCCATGTGGAAGCTACTGCAGATAGAAGCAGGATATACATTCTCTTCAGCATCTCAGCTGGGATGGAGCCCATGTGGCAGTAATGACGTGTCTTTTTCCAGTGCTTTCCCGTACACACATGGTTTATAAACACAACTTAAAGGAAAACCTAACTGTGTTTCTGCCTGTGATTTCACTTCTGTAAAGTTTCTTAGCAGCCTGAACCATGTTTTTGGTGTTGGTAATTGGGTCAGTAATAACCCTTGGGGAACATAGGGCAGAACAGTGATTGAGGACAGAGGCAAATCACATCTCAGTGTAGATGCCCCATGTGAGCAGTGTTGCTAGGCAGGTTCTCCACTACCGAGCCACATTTCCAGCCTTAGCAAACTATACCTGATTTTCCAGATCTCCTAGCAAGTTGGGAATTAGGATTTAGCCAGTCCTTCTGAAGAAGTGAAGGATATTGGAGGAACCGACCGAAACTAAGCTGCTTTCTGTTTTGCTGAATTATATGCTTTTGAGAGAGGGTAATAAATGCTAACAACTTCTTTATGGAGGTTCTCATTTAAGTGAGAAGCAGGAGAGGGGATGGGCAAAGAGAAATCAAAATATTTCATTTGTGTCTGAAATTTCTGGCTGAAATCCGTGACTAGGCATAGGCTTATTTACTGGTCTTCACAGGTCATAGTATCAATGTATGAGCCTGCAGCTGGGTGCCACCATGAAAAAAAAAATGAGTAACTGGGCATCTTCTGCCTAGTTTTTTTTTCTTTTTTCAAAACCCAACAGAAGTCATTCAGTTCATCTCCAGAGAGGATATGAAAAGGCCACAGGCTAAGTAGGAGCTGGGCACTAGAAGCAGGGAACAAGTTATCTTTAAACAATATCATCAATCATTATTCATTCATCAACGGCAGCTGGGCAGTGGGAGGGTTTCTGGTCCATAGCAGTTAGTGATGAGCAAGGTGGGCAGCTCCCTGCTGCTCCCTGCCTCTCCCTGCTGGCTAGCATCTGAAACACTGAAAGATTTCCTGTGTAAATGAAGTATTTTCTAATTTTCAGTGTCATGGCAGAGAATGGTAAAGTGTGAATCATCTAATACGAATGAATTGTAAACTCCAGGCTAGGAAGTCCATGAAGTATGGAGGTCCAGCTTCTGAAAGCATCGTGCTGTTACAAGAGATAAACTAATGTCTGACTCTGAGTTAGTCTTCCGCCTGAAGAAAGTATTTGCCATCTACTTCAGATCTCTGTAACATTGCTCTCGCTCTCGAGCTGAACAGATGTCTTACTTACAGAACCTGAATCTCGTTCTCCATCGCCCTAGAAGCATTGTTTCTCTCTCTTTCCCAAAACATACACAATTAATGTACTCCCCCCTCTCTTCTTTCTATCTATCCATCCATCCATCCATCCATCCATCCATCCATCCATCCAT
>LOEQ01005861.1:0-26008 GCA_001685075.1 Bramus lutescens | reverse complement strand
ATCTATCTATCTATCTATCTATCTATCTATCTATCTATCTATCATTTATCTTCTATCAATCTATCATTTACATATCCTCTTTCTCATTCTTTAATGTCAGCATAAGAGCCCACATTCATCCTTTATTAGCTGGTGGCTTGTCTCAATGCTCTCCCTTCCTTAGTGTGTTCCCTCAGCCTCACACTCACCCTGAGTACAGTCTAGCTTCCTAAGGGTTCCACACAGTGTGCCTGAGCCATTGCAGGCACACTGCAATCACAGATCTGATTTCCCAAAATGCACTTGTCCTTCTTTCTTTGTGGGAGGAGCCCTTAAGTTTCTTACCTTTTAAAAAAGATATGGTCAAAACATCACTGGCAGGTGCCCAAGGAATTGACTAAGTTGTTAAGAGTACTTGTTCTTCTGGAGGAATGGGCTTTGCTATCTCACAGGTGACTCACAACCACTCATAACAAGAGTTCCTGAGGATATGATGTTCTTTCTGACCTCCACAAGCACCACTCAAACATATAATGCACATACATCAATACCAGCAAAACAGAAAAGCTCATAAAAATAAACGCTAATATTTAATAAATAAATAAATAAATAAAAGAAAAGGAGGTGTCATTTACAGGCTTGCTGTTCTTTCTCATCTAGAAAACCAGTTCCTCAAGATATTCATGTAGAACTCTCTGGATTTCTCTGTGAGTAGGTCTGATGAGCCTCATTACAGAGACAGTTTTTGTCTTTTTACCACCTCAGGACATGTGGTTGTAAACAGCACAGAGTAGTGTCATCAAGGCAGAACCCAAAGTCCCGCTCAGAGCCTCTCTTCCAGAAGTTTAACAAATATTGCTGACTGAGGAAGCCAAGTCTATTCTCTAAAACTGTGATTTTCAGTCATGTATCATATACAGAAGTGGTTTCCATAGGAAAATATATTCATTCAAAAACTGTTCCGTCTCTTTGCCTACATGTAATGGCAAACACACTTTTTCACTGGGGCAAAGCGGGGAGAAGAAAAGATTTTTTATGTAGAGGCTGGGACTACATGAGTAACATATGGTGTGTTCTGTAGGTTGCCACTGCCCACAGTAGAAAGAAGAGAAAAAGAGGAAGGAAAGGAATAGAGAAGAAAAGTAAAAAATACAGAAGTTTAACAAAGAGAAATAGTGGAGAAACAAAGATGCGGATGTAGTAAGTGAACGAGGATGGTGAAGAGCTTGGGGAAGCCTGTTGTACAGAAAAAAATATAAGTCATGACGTAAACATGGTTGTGGATCAAGGAAGACTAATCCCTCAGATCTGTCAAATAATGAAGCTTCTATCTAATATTTAGTGATTGGCCTGTGGGAAGTAAGGAAAATTGAGTACAGAATTTACTAAAACATAAATGCATTATGCAAATGGCTCTTTCTGTAACAGAATAATTCTCTTCCTAAAACACCTTAAACATGTTAAGAGGTGTTTTGCTCCAGGGACCTGAGCTCTGTTATACACACATTTGCTTGGCAATTTCATTTTTTCTTCTATATATCTGTTATCTTTTCCATTGGAATAGTCGTACCTTAAAAACTGGTTTCTATTTGTACAAATATATCATATATGCTAATGTAGTACTGTCCGTAACAATCATGACTGATACAGCACCAGCACTGCCTACTCCCTGAGGTTCCATACTCCGAATCTGCTAAAAATTATACAACATTTTTTTAAGTGAAGCAGGCTTGGAAGGAAACTCAGCTCCCTCTTGAATAAGAAGTATCAAGGTTAAAGTAGACATACTCATTAGTGAATCAAACCTGAATCTATGTGAATGCCAACCCAACATCTACAGGAACAGCAGAAGGTAGATGTTCTGTGGACAGTCTCTAGCGAGGTTGCTGGCTAGACTGGGGAAGAGGCTGTAGAGTTTTGTCCTGGCAGAAGGCAGCAGAGTCAGTATCTACTGTGATCTTCCTTGGCAAGGTACCCAGGAACTGGCCTGGAAAAAGCAGCAGCTAACAGAGTAACTCACACTGCTACTTAAGCAAATTACTATTTGTAGTGCTCTTTATTTAAGAATGTCTTAATATCAACTATTAAGTGTTTTGAAAGGAAGGGGGAAGGGACAATTGCTACCCTTCTGCTAAGCACTCTTGCTTGCCCTAGTAACTGTCCAAGGTCTCCAGGGACACTCCAATAGTGTGGTGATGATGACTTTCCCCTCTGCTTCTAGTTTTAAAGGGGATTTTTAATATCACATTTAGAAGATATTTATTGCACTTGTTTTTACTCTGCTATGCTTTATTAGGTCAATCACTATCCTTTTGGAAAATGCTTATTAAAAATTTACCTGCATAGATATGGAACCAAAGCAACAGGAAAGGCACTTTCCCAACACCACAAACTTTTCAATAGCACAGTGTGGAATGAACATTTTGTGGTATTGAAATACTTACATAATTGCTGCCTACAAGACTGAACCGAGATGAGCTCATGATTCATCTGCAACATGTAAACCAGTAGGAGGAATGGCTTCAGCTTGGGAGGCAGAAAAAACTTGATGAGAAAAGGTTTAAGTCTCTGAAATGCAATATTTTGCGATTCTAATTAGAGTCCAATCATGGCATATCCGTTAGTTGCAATTTTTATATTTGCATTTATACCTCAGACTTATGGATATATTCAGAAGAACCCCACAGGAATTCCACTATTTTCAGATAAGGCTTTCAAATCTACAGGAATGACCCCAACCTTATGACTATTATGCACTAATTGTAAGATTTGATATATTGCCATGATAATAAGCTCATTGTTGAGAAAAGACATTGCAATTTTTTTGGTTCAGTTAAAGTGAAGTTTATATGGTCAGCCACTGCCTCAAATTTAATTCCTTCTTGGGAAAGCTTTAAATAGTATGATTTTGTGTTTTAAGTTATGACTGAGATTGAGTGTTAATAAACCAAATAAACTATTCCAGAACATGCAATTCTGGCATAAGTAAGCAGTTGGGAGTTCTTCTTGGGTAGACCACTTTGTTGAGACTTTGGGTAAATTATCACTTCATGTTTTGGGTTTCTTTTCTGTTTAATGGCAACAGTGATGTTCCCTCATTAAAATAATTATTATGAGAATTTGAATGTGTAAATACAATAAAATGTTTTGTAACCTTCATACCTACAATTCAGAGGAAATAGTGGAAGAGAAGATGAGAAGATTGTTAAGAGGCAGAGTATCAGAATATGTACTGTGAATTACTATCCTCTATACTTGACAGGTAAGCTACACCCATGAATACTCAGCAATATGACTGACTGTCTGAACAAAACAAAGATGGGGGACATTCCATTATGGCCTCACCCACATGTGAAGAAATATAGTTGGTCAATGCCCATTGTGAAAGAACTCAAGTCTCCTCTAGGGAAGAGCTCCCACTCAGGTAGTCCACTTGCAAGTGGTTGACTCCGGACATAGGAATATATGAGCAAGCCCAGATATATTTTGGGTAAATATATGTACACGCACACATACACACACACAAGGCTATACATACAGGTGTGCAAATATATATACTCACATATACATATGTATATACATGGAATAATAGTCATTAAAGAAGAGATCATAATTTGGGAGTGGGACACAGGATAAGTTAGAGGGAAAGGGGAGGGTGGGAGTGATGTGGGCCCAGTGCTCATATATGAAGTTCTCAAGAAAAATAAAATTATTAAATTAACAAACCAAAAAATCCTAAGATTTTAAAGTGGTACCAAGCACACAGCAAGCATTCTATAAATCTTCACTATTATCAACATCATCTCATGAATTAAATAAAAATTATGTCTCCTCTAGGATTTCAAACATGTTTTACATGGCAATCTTAAGAAAATATTATATGTGGTTGCTATAGCAATGGCAATTTGAATTCATTGCCTTCAGTGAATAAAATTTGAAACCCAATTCTACACTATTATTACTCACTGTGCTGTAGTTAAAAATAAAACAGGGAAGGAACAGAGGGCACGAGCTCTTCCCAGGGCTTCTAAGTTGGTGCCTACTTTCTCTGGCAGCTGCGATGTGTGTAAGCTCCCAGGTAAATGCACTGGCATTCATAATACCATGTAGCTGACAGCCTTCTCATTTCTCCAGTGTTGGTCTCTTCTTTTGGATGAAAATTGTTCCCGTTCCCATTGCCATAACAACAGGCTGCTCGCCTTAAAACAAGATATGCTCTGAGTCAAAGTAGAATCGTTTCCATGGTAACTGCTACATATTTAAGTACAAGAGCCTGCTTTTTTAATCAGTCAAATTGTCCTTTGTCAAGAAACAACCACATACTGTTCTTAATACAATTGCATATATTTTTAAGGTATGAAAAATGGATAAAATAGGGTGAATTTCAAAAAATTGAAAACAAAAACTGACTAATCCATTTTCACAGCTATAATTTCTTTTTTTATAAAATGAAAACCTTCACAATACATGTATTGGCAGGTCCCAGCACATCTCTGTAATGCAGACAAACTGTTTGTATGTGATAGGGACTTGGCCACGTGTGAAATGATAATGTCTGCAGCCCAAGTATGCTTTATATTTTCGTTTTTATAATAAGTAAAGTCCCTTGCTGTTAAATCTGATTTAATTTTTTACATTACTTTCTCTTGTTTGCTTTCAATAATTTCACAATCAAGTACGATGAACACGCCCACTATCTCCTGAAAATAAGTGCATATCTGGAGATGATCCGATTGCTCCCTTATACCCTATCTGCTTCTTCTAGCTGCTTCTGTGGAGAGAGGAAGAAGAGGCTGATGTTTTGGAAACTCAGATTTGGGGGTAGATTTCATTTCTATTGTAAGTCGGAGGAGTACTGAGAGCTATTTCAGGGCTATCTCAGTGAGCAGACTGGTGATTTATCATCTGAGGGGAGGATACCTCTCCGTGTTTGCACACGACTGGGTTAAAATTCTGCTCTGTACTTCTGTTAGCTACATGACTTTTGGCTTAAATTCTCTTAAATGCAAATTAGAGGTTCACTGACATAAATCACAGATTACTGAGGGATAAGATGATAATATATGTAGAAGACTCAATGCAAGCATTATCTCTTTGGTACAAAGAGCATGCATATTGCTAATAACTAACAATGGCTATTATTATTGCTGTTGTCCTTATCAGGAATCTGACTTGAATAATAGTAGAACCAGGTAGTTGGTGCTAGAACACATATAACTCTCCAACATTTTTCATTATTTAAAATATAAATAAAAAACCCTATTGAGTCAAAGTATAAAAGCTTGACAGTGCTATAAGACCAGAGTTAATATAAAATACTTGATGCAAATTAAAGTTGTGTTTATCACTCAAGTTCTTGAAATTCAAGAGAAATGTACTTGGATTTTACCTTTCTCTCTTGGTTTCCATGGCACCCAGCAGCTCCCACAGCATTAGGCTGACATAAATGCCATATTTCCTAGGACAATCTTGAATTCACATGCTCTGTTTCATTGTTCCCATGTATGAATTCTACCTGGAAGATCCGGCATTCCAGTATTGCATAAAACTTATTGTCACTGTAAATGAGTGACTTGCACTGTCCCCAATAGTGGCATAGTCTGGTTCCTCCAGTCCAGGCTCCAGGTTCTGTGGTGCCAATGGCATCTGATCTGATCCCCCGTGCTACACATATTGCAGTGGCAGAGCCTCACAGGGCCCATCTACCTGACAGGGTTCTTCAGACAACAGCAGGGTTATTGTACACATTATTACCCTTATTGTACTCATTGCCCGCAACTTCAATAATCAGCTGTCCACTCTTTCCAGGGTTTGATCTGACATTGAGAATTATTCCAGTGACTGTGTCATAAAACAACAGGAGAGCTGGCCATGGCTCTAGTTGCTGTCTCTTCTGAAAGAATGCAGGGCCACCAGTCCCGTCTCTCCTTTGGTGCAAACCCTTTGCTTCTCAGTGTTGAGAAAAGACATCTAGGAGCTGGTTGAATTCCATCCTCATTCCTCTGGCTTCTTCAGCTCCCTGTTCAGAAGGATCCTCAGCTCCACAACCATCTCCCATCTTTTCTGCATGGAAAATTATTTGAGATTTTGTAGGAGGAAATCTAGAGGTCAAATGTCTTTAAGAAGTTGCAAGGGGATAAGAATGAAATCAGACAAGACCAAGGACTCTCAAAATTCAAGTATGGAGAAGGATTTGGACAGAAAGTCAAACAGGAAAGTCTAGCTTATTCTAGTTGTGTGACTGAAATGGAAATCACCATGTGCGTAATTTATGCACAAAGGGGTTTATTGCTCACAATTCAGGAAAGTGGGACCCTAAGTGTGCGAAGCCACCAGGCTTGGGGTCCAGTGAAGGCCATTTCCAACAGATGGTACTATATGGAGAAAGAGTTGCATCCAAGTGACCTATGGTAGCCATCTCCAGACCTTTCATAAGGCATAGCCCTCATCACCTCAGTGCATTTACAGAGAACCCACGTCTTGGTACCACCACAATGCACCTCAGTTTTAACATGCTATTTGGAGGGCACACATATAAAATGGTTTAAATACTTTGAAGCAGCAGGAACGTTATGGCCCTTGGTTAATTATGAGAGAGAATAGCATGGATTCAAAGAGAGTATCTGGAATAAGCAACCCAGAAAACACAATCAATCCTGTTACATGAATGTCCTAGGATTAGCAGAGCACATCATCACAACACAAAGGTTTAAAACAGTGGAAACTTATCTCCACCAAGTTCAGGAAGCTAAACGTATGAGTGTGGGCAAGGTAGTCTCCTTTTGAGGGTTTTGTGGGGTGGATCTTTCCCTGCCTTTTGTTGGCTTATGGTGTTTCTAGTCTTGGGGTGACCATGATTTGGTTTCTATCTACCTTACTGGCTTCACCCCACTTGTTCAGTATCTGCACCTCCTCTCCCGGTGTTTAGAACACCAGCTGTGTTTGATGAAGGTTGCAAAAATCTCGTATAATACCATTTAATGCCTCATATCCATAACAATGATATTTCTAAACCATGTCACATCTTGAATCTTCAGTAACCAAATTCCAGGGAGTAAGAGAGATACCAACCGCTGTATTTAGCGTCTCCAATCTCCTTGCCTTATCTTTAATGTGGCGAAATATTCAGAGGACCTGGAAGTGTGCTCATCTTGCAAATGAAGGGCAAGGATTACATCAGAGCATGGCATGGTGGTACATGCCTATAATCTCAGTACTGGGGAGGCTGAGGAAAGACAATTGTGAGCCCTAAGGTAGACTATATAACATAGTGAGACCTTGTCTCTCTAAAAGAAACAAAACACAATGACATCACAGAATGACTTAGAGGTTCTTTTTTTTTTAATCCTGTGTATGAAAATCTAAAACAATGCTTTCAGATGGTTGATAGATTAAGGAGATGAACAATGGTGAAGGGATGGTTATTGTCACAGGCTTGACTCTTCTCCATGAGACATGTCACAATGAAGGCTACACAGGCAGGATGGAAAAGAGAGAAACTTGATTCAGAGTTCAGGCCGGCAATTGTCTCTATAAGAATTATACATGGATAAACAAGGCATTCATTTTGACTCATTTAATGATCATATGTGTCAAGTGAAGTAACATTTGCAAAGGTCATTCAGCTCAGTGACCCTGTCATGCTTCTGTTCACTTCTTTCCTCGAGGGACTTATTGATGACCCCGTGTTCTCCCTCTAGGAGACACAAGTTCAAACCTCTTCAGCCAAAAGCAGATCTGCTTTTTCCACGAGTGTAGTAACACAGACGTGGAGGACTTTATCTTTCCGTTTTAATTCTCCGTTTTTCCAGACCACACATTCCTGAGAACAGAAACACAATTTCAGAAAACCTAACTTTAACCTAGATTTGGCTAGGATCTTGTACTACTGCCCCCATGTAGCATATTCTATCAACCATGTAGGCCCCTGCCTTCCACAGTCCCAACAACTGGCGGCCAGATGAAGCCTGCAGTGTCCTTTCTACCTGCTCAGACGAACAGGTGCATCTGCAGCAGAGCATCTGCCTGAGCCTCAGGATGTAGCTGCTCTAAACTCCAGCAGCTTCTTCACACATCTCTCGTGTCCTGGAAGCCAAGGATCTGCTCTGCCACCACCAAGCTGCATTGTGGAGGCTGGAGCAGCCCTGTGAATGAATCTGGTAAGCAGCGTTTCAAATTAGAGCGTGGCGACTAGGCCTTTTTCTTTCTTATGATTTCCCCCGGGCATTAATTAAATGCAGCATTTTCAAACATTTCTCTTGCAGAGTTATTTCCTCCCATGTATTAAAATATTCAGGCTATGAATACAATGGGAGGCGATATTCAATTCTAATGACTATTTCTGAAAAAGCAGGCGTCTGCTCATACCCAGTCTGTGATAGACTCTGGTGAAATTAAAATGTGTCCTCATTAACATGCAGATGAATCAAGTTCGAGATTGCTCTGTTTGTGGGAGGGGCCCTTTCTTCCCTAATGGAGGGTTAAAATTAGGACGCGCTGCTAACACCTTTGGGAAAATGTCTGTCTCTCTTTCCATCTACTACCGACCCATTTTTCATCTCACTGTGAATCTGTCACTTATCATTTATTGCACCCCTCTCCTTTCCCCTTCCCTCTACCTGCCTTCTCCTTCTTCCATCCCTCCCCCTCCTTTTTCTCTCCTTCCTTCTTCTCAGCCTCTCTTGCACGTAGACAAATTTGTTTATTTTGAGACTTTGTAATTTACGTTTCAAGTATGTTTGAAAATAGCAGCAATAGCTCAAAATAATCTTAGTTAAATTTATATTAGACACAAAAGTTTCCTTTTGAACTCTAATATTTTCTGTATAAAAGTCATTTTTGATTAATGTCATTTAGTTAGCTCTGAGTATTGAAAGTAAACCCAGTTTTAAGCATGCTGTTTAATATTTAGCTCACAAATATATTTTATACAAACAAATTTTATGTTTGAAAGCCAATTTTTTCATAAATAGTGTTTTAACGTTTTCATTCTTTCATTTTTTGGTTTTTTGAGAGAAGGTTTCTCTGTATAACAACCCTAGCTCTCCTGGCACTAGCTCTGTGGGCCTGGCTGGATTGATATCCCAGAGATTGCTTGCCTCTGCCTCCTGTGTGCTGGGATTAAAGGTGTGCACCACCACCCCGCGAAGTTTTTATTCTTATAAGCACAGAGAGGGAATCAACAACAAGAGATCCTGCTTTTTGTTTTGTTTGCTTTTTTTAAAAAATTGATTTTATTGAACTATCCATAGCTACCTTAACTTTAAGAACATAAACATTTGAGTCTTTCATCTTGTGGTCTCCTAGCCCTGTTGATTTACCTCTGTGGTGAAACAAAACCTCATGCAGGAGTGTTTGGTGGAGGAGATCTTTGTACCTCGTGACAGCTGCTAAGTCAATAGAGGTCTGAAAGTCATAAATTCCCTTCAGAGGCATACCCTCAATGATATTGTATCATCCCATTCGGGCCACACCTCCCAAAAATTCTATCACTGCTCAACAGTACCATAGGAGAGCAGTCTAGTTTCTAATATGTGCTTTAGTGGTTCTCAACCTGTGGATCACAATCCTTTGAAGGTCACATATTAGGTATCCTGTATATCAAATATTTGCATTATGACTCATAAGAGTAGCAAAATTACAGTTATAAAGTAATAACAAAATCATCTTATGATTTGGGGTCACCAAAACCTGAGAAACTGAATTAAAGGGTCAAACCATTAAGAAGGTTGAAAACCAATGGTCTAAACAATCACAATAGTTAAAAAATATTCCTTAACTGATCTCCATTTAATACCAAGGTTTGGTTACTGAAAAATCCAAGATGATATTAACACATGCTATGAAATATCAAAAGTAGTAGGACCTGTAACAATGTTAGAAATTCACTTACATAAATTAAACATTGATGTCAGTAGTATTGAGTTTGCAGTCATTATATTTAAGTGCAAATCTTTTGTCAATAGTGAGATCAGTATCTTCCTAGTTTTATTAAACACACACAGTGAATGAGTTTTAAAAACTTATTGAGATTTCTGAACAACTGAATCAACAAAATAAGGGACTACATGGGAGAAGCAGCCTATTTGTATCTAGCATTATATGAACTAGTGTATAGGTAATTATATATATTTACCATATTTTGATCAGAGTTGATTATATATAGATTAAATTAAGATCATATTATAGGCAAATTACAGATTAGTAAACTAACAGGTTTTGGCTCAGTACAGAACACCTAGTGGCCACAAAAATGGTTTCTTTGTGTACGTTTCCATGTATATAAGTATATATAGTCAGTTTTCCATATCTATGAGTTTCACATTCATGATTCTAATGAAAAATAGATGGAAAATTTTGGAAATATTGATTTTTCTCTGGATATGTATAGAATTTTGGGGTATGATTTTCTTTAAAAACTGCACAATGGTATAACAATGATCTAAATGGCATTGGCATATTTTAGGAATTGTCAATGAGTTAGAAATAACTTAAACTGTATAGAAGAATATACTTGCATTGTATGAAGATACTTTGATGTTTTATATAAGGAGCTTATATAAGATATGCTATTTTCTGTCTGTAGATAGTTGATACTTGAATCAACTTTCTAAGACTAGCCCAAACAAATCCGGGTAACTGTTTCCCTCCCTCCCTCCGNTCTCTCTTTCTGTCTCTTTTGTTCTCTCTGTATATGTTGGCATGCATTTCTTAAGGAGTTTTGAAATAATTGCTTCAGCAAAACAGCAAATTTTTTTTATTTGTTCACCAAACGTCTATTGAAAGTTCATTATGCAGAAATAATGTAGTAGATACTGGGTATATGGCATCCGCAAAGGTAAAGAGAAAATCTTCCTCAAACAGTATTCAAAACACCTAAATAATTAGCAAATAAGAAGTTTAGTAGCCCAGTGCAGACTCATGTGTGACTATGTAGATATAGATATGCTTGCTATCTCTAGCCAGACTATAGGAATAAACTCTGGTAATAAGGAGACAAGATATGGATGATGAGCATAGAACATGAGGCGAACAGAAAGCAACTAAAGAAAAACTGCAGTGTACTTCCTAGAAGTAGGAATGCCAGTCTGCTAGGTTAGAACAAAGGAAACGTGATGCAATTAAGCTGAGACCAGCATGAAGAAAGCATGATAAAAGAAAACAGTAACTCAGCAGACTTCACAGATACAATATTGGGAACATGCAAGGAAAATACGCATGGTTAGTTAGATATTGGCTACAATTCTTATGAATTATTTACTTAATGGACATTGTGGAATATACAATTAATATTTATTTAATACTTTATATTTAAGATTTGTACGGTTTGAGTTAATAATCCTGTACAACTCAGTGCATTTATTATTTAAAGCTATGGTTTTTAAAGTTTCCTTTCTAATAGACTTCAAGCTATTTTCACAAGTCAGAATTTCTGTTGGCTTTGGAACGTATAACTAAAAAATTTTAACAAGAAGCCAAATAAACATATAGACATGGTGAGCATGGAAGAAATAAATTGAAGCCTCTTTCTCCCAACCAGTCACCCACTGGAAGATGAATTATAGGTACAAAAGCAAAAGAAATAGTGTCAAACGTTTGGGTATGAAGAAGAGATATGAAGGGCACAAAACAACAGATATTGGGACTGTTTCCCAACGGCTTACTTTTTCTCTACCGATTTCCCATTTTTTTCATTAGTCTTGGCAATCTTGCTGGGTCTGTACCTCGCAATCATTAATGAATATGCAACCAAAGGGGCCTGACTAGAACTGGAGGTTGCAATAAACGTAATGTGTTTGAAAAGCTCCCGAATGGCATTGCTCTCTTCATTGTCTCAGTGGCCAATTGCATGCTTTTCAAATAATGATAAGGTGCGGCTCTCTATTGTGCTCGCTGCTGGTGAGCACCAACTGCGGAGGACCAGCTGAGCCTTACCTCTCCAGAACACAAGGGGTGTCAGAACGCAAAGGACGCAAACACTGGGCATCGTGCAGCCACAACAGCCACAGGAATTAGTGTTGTGCCCAGTTTTTAGCACCCACTTAATGGGAGCAGTGGTTATAACGTACCGCCTTCATTGCCAGGATGTCTCAGACCTGACTGAGCTGCAGGGCTTAGAAAAGATGCATAGGAATACAGGGGAACGAACGCACTGGGGATTTGTTACATTAACTTTTTTTCTAAGATGATATTTCCCCCAGAGAACCTTAAGTGTAGGCTCTGTAAATTCTTTTGATTAGGTTTACTTATTTATTTATTTTAAAAAAGTAAGTTTGAGTTCAGTATATGACGCACCATGGAGAGCTGGGTGGTGGTGGCGCATGACTTTAATCTCATACTCAGGAGGCAGACGCAGGTGGATCTCTGTGAGTTTGAGGGCAGCCTGGATTACAGAGTGAGTTCCAAGACAGCCAGGGCTACGCACAGAAACCATTTTTCAAAAACCAAACAAACAAGAGTACAACAAAGATCAGAATTCTCCCTCATCTCATTGGGGTGATGGGTCTGGGACAAATCGGTACCTGAGAAGCGAGGAGGCTGGGTTGTTTGTAAGTTTCATCGGGAGGGTTGGACTGGCTATCACCAAACAAAGATATTGTCCTGCGTGTTCTCAGTAAACAATCATAAAACTCGCTAAAATTTGTGAAACAACGTCTTTTAAGTGTGGGAAAACTGAAGAGATGGCTGTAATCCCCCAAACGAGGAAAATGCAGGGGATAACTCCATGGCGGTCCTTGCACCCTTCACGTAGACAAGAGGAGTGGATCACTAGCAGCAGAAGATTCAGGAGCAGGAAACAAAGATCCAAATTATGGGGCAAGGTCTAAAGATGTGTTAGTCCTTGGGAAAAGAGAACAGATATCTGTAAAACTGTTTACCTGCAGCTTTGGTCAAATATGAAAATGCACGTGACCTGGGGAAGGCTACATGATGGTTGACAGAAGAGAAAATCCACAGCCAGTTAATTCTCTGCTAAGCACTTATCTTTTCAGCCAACAGTGACAGGAAGTGCTGTGTTTATGGCTCATTAGAGAGGAGGATCTTGGAAAGAACACTTCAAGCAGTCATATGAGATCCAAAAAGATCACACAGAAAGAAAAGTGTCTCCTCAGCCAGAGGTAAGGAAATTCTAGACTTAATTGAACATACATGCCAGGTAAGCTTTCTTGCCATTAAACTGCGTCCCCTGCCCAAACTTAAATACACATCTAACTAGTAAAATTACAATTCACTGATACTGTATTAATAAGGAAAAAATGTTTAGCATATAATTTCATTAATTTAAAAGGCCTAAAACATTTATTTATGATACATAATTTAAAATGATATGTAAATTAAATAGATTATGTAAATAAATTACATAGATGTACCTTAATTAGATAATGTAAAAATAATTTGCATAGGAATATCAGACAAAAGTAGTTTACTATACAAGGATTTCATCTACTTTACATTTTTATGAACTCCAGTACAATTATTCTCCAGACATGATTTGTCTGTCTGTTTGCAGTTGGATAAGACACATGAGAATTGTTTTTACAGTTTGATATAAACATCAGTGAAACTCATTTATACATTTATTCACTGGCAGAACAAAACTCAATATTCTTTGAGAAAAGATTGAAACCTTTTTCAGCATGGTAATACCTACAAATCTGACATACCTATAATGTTATACACAACATTATAGGTCTCTAAAGTATCCACAAATGTAATGGGTAGCTAGAAGGGAAACACAGTTGGCAGAAATGTGTGTAGAGTTGACAAGAGTATTAAATAGCTGTCATAAATATTTCAATAGTTTAAAGCAAAATATGTTGATATCTGAAACATAGTGAGAGTCTCATTAGTTTACAAAGAGAAAAAAGAATCAAGTGGAAAATTTGAAACCACAAATCAGCAACAATATATAAATTAAAATAACAGCAAAAGCATCAGATAGGCTTTATTTGTCAGAAGGAAAGATTCAGGAGTTTAAAGACTGAGAAGTTGAAAATGTTCAAACTGAAATTCTGAAGAAAGGAAATAGAAAAGACCCTGAATAATGCATTATAATCTCAAGTGTTCTCTTATTAAGAAATTGAAGTCTGAGACAAAGATGAGAGACTCAAAAACAAAAATTCTATGAATATGTTAATGGTCAAAATGTTTCTAAATTTGTCAGAAATGTCTTCAATACACCCAAGGAGGATTCAGAGGAAGAACAAAGAGAAAGCTCACCCTCCTGCATCATAAACTGCCAGAAAATTAAAGTACCAGGGAATTGTGAGCCATGTAGGAGAAAAACAAGATTATTTCCTACCGGAGAACAAGGAGAAACCAACTACGCAAGTCAGGAGACAGAGGGGCACACTGGCTCAAGCTGAAGGAGAATAATTGATTTTTAACTAATGTGCATTTTTTTCTATCAGAGAGGTATCACGTCATGTTTTATACATGTCTACATTGTGCAATATTAATATCTGGGTTAAACTCATATCCACCTCCTCAAAATTTATCATTTTTTTTGGTGAGAAACAAAGTCCTTTCTTGTAGCTTTTTAAAATGTGTAGAACATTATTGCTCTCCTGAGTTACCCACTATACAATAACACAGCAGGCTTTGCTCCACCCAACTATAACCCAGCACCCATTGATCATTGCTGGCCCTTCTCTCTCCAGCGTCTGCTCACCACCATTCTGCTTTCAACTGTTTTGCATTTTACATGTGTGCAAGACCACACAACACTGATATTTTAGTACCTGGTTTATTTCAATGAATTTAATGACTTCTAGCTCTATCTGCACTAGAACAAAGTAAACATTTTCACATCAGACAAAACTGCTTTTATGTGATGGAGTATTGCAAGAGTTAATAGGTTGTATTTCATAAGAGTAAAGTTCACCAAAAAGGTGCACATACATCGGAGAACACTTAGAAATACTTCAACATGATAGAATGAAATTATCCTACTAGTATTTATGCCTTTGTCAAAATGTCACAATCTATAAATTATCTGAATTTTGGTTATGGATAGTGTTTCCTTGGAGGATGTTCCTACTATGAAGGGTTTTTGGTAGTTGCAGTATTCATTTTCCTTCAGCCCTATTTCTTAGGATGATAATGTCACCCTTCCAAAGCAGTCAATCATGATGGGTATAAATCCATTAGACTAATCTATGTTAAATTTTCTAATGCTAGATTTATGTGTCAGTTTAACAGATTTCCTCTTTTGGCTTCTTTTTGACTGTTCCTTACTTGGTGAGGTTGTGACAGGTCTTGCTTTCGGAGTCTGATATCCAAAGTAAGTACTTTGAATTTCAACTTCCATATGTGTATTTCTTATTAGAAACTCCATATTCAATCATTTTCAGTGAATTTGAAAACAAAACAAATAAAATTAAAAATTAGCATTCTGTTTTCCTTTTTAGTTTCTTTGTTATAATTAATATTATTTTAAATATTTTGAGCAATCTGTGTTATACTGGAGAAGTCTCATAAAGAACTGTAAAATTGCATATTTATTCACCCATTCATTTTTGGTGAATTATTTGAACATTAAGGGAGTCAGTCACCAAATAATTTATATTCAAGTCCTTTAAGAAGGGTTAAGAAGGAAACAGTAAATGAACATTTACAGACAAAGCTCTGTAATTCATAAATAACAGCTCTAGGATGTATTTAATCCAGGAGGCTTGGGCCACTCATCACTCAATGCTATAGTGTGAAGTATATATGGATGGATGGAGGGAGGGAGGGAGGGAGAGAGGGAGTGAGGGAGAGAGAGAACAGAGTCAGAGACACAGAGACACAGAAAAAGACAGGAAAACAGAGGGACAAAGATACAGAGATGGAATATATATTTAAATAAAATTGATCTGACTTGGCATGAATTGAATGGATGTCCTGGGAGACAGAGTGTTATTAAGCAAGACTTCCAGATTCAGAGTAAGATCTGCCTAATTTCAGCTAAGGTGTTATTGAAGTGGGTCTGAAATTCAGGAGGACCTGGACTAAATGTGCGTCTTGAAGAACTGCCCTTGCATCTCCATGCTCCATGTGGCTCCGATGAGTGACAGGGAGCCCTGGACTCAGGAGTTCCATGCCTGCTCTTCCATAGCCTATGCTTTATAATCTGTGATCTTAGCCATCACTCTGATTTATAGGCCAGTAGCTCTCAAATGATTGCTTCCATCCTGATTTCCAAACTTACACGCTTGCTGCCTACTTGATATTCCAGGGCAAGGTCTAATATGCATGCATCATTTTTAATATGACTAGAACACAAATTTTGATGAGCCAACCTTAAAATGTCCCTCAAATGTCATTTCCCTGGGTGTTCCAAAATCAAAACTGGGTCTTGCCCTTGATTCCTTCCATTCGCTTACTTTCTCAACAATTCTTAGGAAGGTATTTCAGCTCCTCTTTTCTTCCTGTATCCTCACTGATATTTTCAAACTTCAAGTGAACTTCTAATTATTACTGTATGGTCCTACCTAGACTTCTAGTTCTTTTCTTTTACTCATGAGTTTACTCAATGAGTTGGTTATTTATCAATGGGATGATGTAGAAACAAAATTGGATGTAAATTTTACGTGGACTAAACCTTCATTTGACTTCTTCTTCCACATTCAGGCTGAGTTCCAGCCACTACTGCAGCCTGTGCTACATTTTCAACTACCCTCTTGCCACTCTTCCTACAGACAAGCTGTTCTGAGATACCCAGAAGCCTAAGGAACCTGGAGCTTCTCTAGTAGGGATGGTGGACCTGCTCCTTTTGGGCTAAGGCACTTACCGAAGCATCTACCTACCATGCTTCTTACCCAAGTTTTCCCAGGTTGGCCATTATTTTCCATGACGATATTAGCTCAGAAAGACCTTTTCCAAACTGTGAGATAGTCTTTGCTGGTCACCGTGACGGAATATGCTGCTTTGTATGCTTCATGGCACTTACATAATATAATTACCGTGCTGAGTTATTCATCTGCTTATTTTCTTCCTGTCTCAACCCACTAGCCTATGTCAGACATTAGATATATGCTTTTGTCTCTCTTGTTTGTGAACATTTTTTAACATATAGAATCATTTCCTGTACTTCATGGACAGGAAATTAATAGTTATTGAATGGAATAATGAATTGCTTTATAAGAAATAAGAAAATGAGATAAATGAGTGTAGTTTTGTTTTTCACTAACGAAGAAAGGAGAGGAGAAAAATATTCAGGAGAAAACAGAATGGAAGTCATCTAATCTTGGGCCATTGTTTGCAACATGTTTTAATTCATGAAATAAATAAGGAGTTCAGTAACAATGGGATCTGCTGCCTATGTACCATTGTCTTAGTACCATGCTGCTACAAATAACACCGTAAAGCATTTTCACATTCCCGTTGCATATGAAGAAGTCATTTCAGAAACATTTGGGGTATATGCAAAGGGGATATCTACAGAATGCAATAGAATAGATAGCTGACATGACCTCATCAGATGGAAACACAGGTGACGTTTTCTAACGCAGCTGTTAGACTGTTCCTCCATGGACAAAGAGAAGAGTCAAGCAAGACCGTGATGCACACGTTAAAGTTGTGACAAGTATTGGATACTCTTCTCTATGAGAAGAGATCAGGGAACATGGGAAAAAGTGAGTCTAATTTGGAGAGTATAGATTGGAAGAAAATCCAAATTCTTTGAGGGCTGCACAAGTCCATAGGTGCATTAGAGCTGTCCAAGTGATGCTGAGGGAATATGGGCTTAGCGACCAAGAGTTGGTCCCACAGTGAGACCTCAGCATTTCAGATCAACAGTCTGGGTATCCGCTAAGCTGAGGCTATCTTCAGGAAGACATTATATAGGGAGAGAGTTAGACATTCGAACACACCTTAGTTTTAAATGAAATAAAATTTAAGTGAGTTTTAGAATGATAATTATAACATGCAATGAAAAAGGAAGCATGTTTTTCAGTGCTTTCAAATTCTTTCTATGTTGTCACTCTGAGATTCAGGAACAATAAATCAGTATTTCTGGGAATTTTCAAAATTATGATTATTTTAACTCACTATGCCAACTTTTCATTCTATTATTTGATCAGCTTAAATTCTTGTTAAACTAAAATGTACTGTTTAGCTGTACTTACAAGGAACTACAACTTACCAGAATAATCAAACATTTTATGGTCCCAAAATATGTCATTGTTGATGAACTCCTAAAGAATCCAGGCAAAGAAGAATTGTGGTATCCAATGGGTCTCCAGGATTTAAAAGGACAAGAGTCAATGTGATTCATGTGTGGACTTGGTAGTGAAAGAAGAAAGGAAAAATGACCAGTGGGTGGAATGATTTGTGAGAGCAAAAGAAAGCCAAAATGAAGAATAGAAAGGAGCATGTTTCGGCAATAAAGGGAAGTAGAGCTTCTGTATAAAGAGTATCACCAAGAGGAGGAAGAATGCATGATTTCTGCAGAGGCATTCTTCTTAATTAATTGTTGGAGGAAGGACATTCATTTGCCAGATGAATGTTTTAGGAAACTCTTAAAAGGTTCGTTTTTAGGTTATAGTACAGTTGAGATGAAAGTGTGGGTAGTGCCTATACCCCCATCTCTATTCTTGCAAGCGATGAGAATATAATAGTTGGGTGCAGTGGCACAGTCTTGCAACAGCAGCACTCTGCAGGCTAAGGCAAGAGACTCAGGAGTTTTGGGTTATCCTGCGCTATATGTAGTGAGACTTTGCCTCAAACAGATAGAAAAGAAACAAACAAATGGTGAAAAACTTACATTGATTCATCATTATCTAGAGACCGTTATTGACTTTGTTTGTTCTTCTTTTGAATATTCTATTGGAATCGACAAATGTATGGTGAGATATACCTTCCACCACAGAACAGCTTCCCTCCTTAAACATACTTCACTGTACATATCTCTTCCTCTCTCTTTTTAAACTTTGACAACACCTGATATTTTTTCACTCCCTCCATAGCACATAGCATTTTATAGAACACCATGTATCTTTTGTATATGCCTTTCAATCAAATAATATACTTTCATTTTCTTCCATGTGCTTTGTGATATATAACCTACTTTTAATGATATATGATGTGTTTATGTACCTCAGTTCATTCCTCCAATTCATCTGATGAATGCCACTTTGATTGCTTCAAAATCTAGCAATTACAAATAAATAATCTATAAATATGCTTGCCTGGGGCTGGCAAAATGACTCAGCTGGCGGGATTGCCAACACTAGTCATCGAGGCTGATGACCTGAATTTGATTCCCGAGATCCCCACAGAAAGAGAGGACTTATTTTTACAAGGTATTTCTTAGCTTCACATATGCATTACTGTATGTGTCTATTTTATTTTAACAAACAGGTGCCTAATTTTGGTATTGTTCCTTAGGAAAACTCTTTTCTTCATTTTTAGTTTTCTTTTGGTCAATGATAAATTGATTTCAATTAACCAAATCTATTTGGGGGCTCTTTGCTTCATCACACCTATCCATTTGAATACTTTCCGCTTTCTGATACACTGCTTTAATGGCTCGAATTCTGACAGCCTTAGTCCTCTTAGTTCTTTGTGTTGGATATTCTAAGGGTTTATTTTTATTTAAAAATAGATGATGAGCCAAAATACAGATAGTAGCTTATAGGAACTCTGTGAGTTTTTTTTTCTTATCCCAGTTAGTAAGTGCAATGGATAAAACCCAGAAATTGCCCACGTTCAAGAAGCTGGTAGTGGAATAGTCACTTGGCTCTGTTTTCATCACCCTGTTTCTGAGCAGGGCTTGCAATTGGATGAGGGACAATCATGTTCATCTGAAGGAAGTCATCCTTCTTTAAGAATCCAGGGAGAAAGAATACTACACACCAATGAGGAGGACCACCTACCAATACACTAGGGAAGAGAGACAAAGTAGGGATTTTAAAACTAGAACCCTTTAATAGTCATTGAAAGAAATAGACAGCAAACTTAGCCCAAGAGAAGGGAAGGAATAGCTTACTGGTGGTTTATGGAATCACATCTCCAGATATAATCCCTCAACTATGAGTTTCTGTGTCAATGATTCAAGAATCCTGATAGACTGAGGGAAGCTTCAGACTCTGAAGAGTGGCAAAACTGTATATCCAGAGCCAAAATTATGTGAGTTAGTCTTTATCCTGCACAATAATCATTTAATGTCCATCTTTGTATCTGTTGTAGCATCTTTTTGGCCATGTAGTAAAGCTTTTGAAATATGTACTCAGCAGACTACTGGCTTTCCGAAGCTGAAAGCCAATAATGTATAGAGACAACAGCTAAATCCTAAAGTAGAGGCATCCTGCTTTCCGGTTACCCGCTTGCCTGTTGCTCTTGGAAAATCTACTGGTTTATGAATTTCTTTGGTTCTGTGTGATGTAGGAGTCCCCTCTGTTTTCTGTGATTGCCATTAATGAATAAAGAAACTGCCTTAGCCTGTTGATAGGGCAGAACATAGGTAGGTGGGGAAAACCGGATGGAAGGCTGGGAAGAAGAAGGCAGAGTCAGAGGAAGCCATGGAGCTGCCTCTGGAGATAGTCGTGCTGAAACTTTGCTGGTAAGCCACAACCTCGTGGTGATTTACAGATTAATAAAAATGGGTTAAATTAAGATGTAAGAGCTAGCCCAAAAGAAGATAGAGCTAATGGGCCAAGCAGTGATTTAAATAATACAGTTTCTGTGTGATTATTTTGGTTCTGGGTGGCCAGGACAAACAAGCAGGTCAATGCAACATCTATAGACATGAAAACTTTGTGCAACCCTTTCCTGGGAAACATGACTGTTTGGGGAGCCATGTTTTGTTGTCATGGTCACCCATATCAAGCTCAGAATAAATTATGTTTTATTTCATTCCTTTGAATAGAAAGGTATCTTTTGCTTTAATGATGAAGAAACTTAAGTTTATTATCATTTTCAGGTGGGTTTGTAGTTGTATTATATACAATATGGTTTCCTTAAAAAAGTTATCAATCAGAAATTTATATTTATTTTGTAACTTGAGTATAGTAAACCCAAAATCATGTATTTCATTTTAAAATGTTTCTTATCTTACAAGGCTATGTATTAAGTTTAAACTAACTCATATAGTACATGCATTAACAAAGCTGATTGTGTAGCTATATTTCTTGAGAATCACTTTGTAAAGAAATAAAACACATGCTCAAAACCATAAGCATAGCACACTGCTATTAATATGGATTTTCTGTATTTTTGAGTTGTTAAATATATGATACAAAGTGTTAACTAAAATAAAATTAAAAACTCTCTAACTAGAAGGTATTTTTAGTGTTTGTATATTGATTATTCATCTATCATTTTATATTTTATTATATAAAAATGAAGGAAATAATATAAACTTACACATATGTATACATTTTTACTGTTATGAAAATGACATTTTTAAATATAATTTACAATCAACCCACATGGAAGCTGTATAAATCTCTTCCATTTGAAAATTCATTAGTGCTGTTCTCAATGCTGTCTTTGACAAGGTAAAAAACAGTTGGATTCATTCTAATTTGTTCCAGCAGTGGTAATTAGTGAGGGCCTGAAAAACAGCTCTCCACTCAATTCTCTCTAATTATCATAATACACACAAAGAAGCTCTTAGGAAAGCAATGCATTGAGTCCACTATCGTCAACCTCTAGAGATGCAAAACAGCAGGTTTTCTCTCAAGCCCAGCAACATAAAGAGAAATATATAGCAGGGGAATACAGAGAGTCATGGGAGCCATTCTTGAAGGCTATGGAGGAAATATGGAATGGCTAAAGATCTCAGGAAAAATTCACAGATTTTACATACATAGCCTACTCTCCCCATCCATGATGTTTGAGTTGTATGTTATATTTAAATCTCAAAGAATTTAGTGTTTTCTCAAGTCAATCATTTGATTGTAGTGTGTTTGAATCTGGAGTGTTCATCCATTTGCACACCCTATTTTAAATTATTAGTGTTCACAAAGGCCACTAATTTCTGGCATCTTTGAAAATACTTTAGTAAGGGGCTTTGTGGGTAGAATATGTTTGAGGTTCGTAAAAATTCAATCCAGGACTACTGAGGTGGATTTTAATTGGGTCCTATGAGCCCCTAAAAACAGAGGATCTTCTCCTAAAGGAAGAAGAGGTGCATAAAAGATGCAGCAAAAGAGAATAAGAAATTCCAAAATTCAAAAAGGACTTGATGTATGACTGTTGACTACAAGATAGAACGTCATTTGGAGGAACGGAAGTGTGGGTTCTTCTGAGAGCTAGAGACCACCTGTAGCTGAAGGTCTGTACTGGTATTGCTGTCACTAGTAAAATGACAAGACAACCATCTTAGGATAAAGGTTGTACTGTGGCTCATGGGGTCAGAGGCTCCTCGTCATGGTCATTGGCTTCACTGCTTTTGACTCTTTCTGGAGGCAGAAAGTTATGGTGAGGCCATGTGGTGATGGAAACCACCTTTCCACACTACCAGAGGAAGGTGCATACACCTCTGAATATAGGAGCCTTTGAGAGTACCACCTTTCTCTCTCTCTCTCTCTCTCTCTCTCTCTCTCTCCTCTCTCTCTCTCTCTCTCTCTCTCTCTCTCACACACACACCAAAAATAAAGCAACAACTTTTTTTTTTATTCAAATAGTAAGGCAGGAAGCAGATTGTCCCAAGCACTCTCTGATTGAAGCAGCAGAGGCAGAACTTCTACCTGGGGAGGGCCATGCAGAGAAAAAAGGGATCTAGGGCAGGCTTCTGATGTACACAACTTGAAGCAATACATGTTTAAAGCTTCTAGGAATGGCAAATTCATACTGAAACAAAACAGAATAAATATGATAATGTAAATTTTCAAAATTTTAAGGAAGGATTGATAGTTTATGAAAAAATGAGGTACAGACCTCTTAGAATACAAATATGTACCTACTCTCATCAAAATGTATAGTGTATGATTGCTAGTTAACCTTAATCTTTACTCATAATCAATATTTGATTTGGTCAGTATTCACGAGTATTCAGTTTACAGTCTAGTGTTTCTATTTATATTTTCCTAAGTTACTTTAGAAATATAAATAGAAACACTTGACTGTATTTATATTTTCCTGTTACTTTTATTCTCTTGCCTCAATTTCTAAAGAACACCACATTGTAGTTAAGTACCTTTACGTGATACCAGAATGTCTAGCTTCTTTGCTGATTTTGACTCAGATCTAATGATATTGTTGGATGGTTTCAGCTTCTCGGACTATGCCTTTCATTGTTCTGTAAAACAGAACAATATGTAAGATCTCTGCCAGTCCTGAGTGCCTGTGGTTCTGGGAACTGTCCACATGGAGGCTGATGCAGGAGCCAGAAAGGACGGGGACACGCTGCCTCGCCATTCCTGAAGAAGTGTGAGGACGGCAGCAATGAGCAACTTGACGTTGCCTTTCTCCCTGCAATGTTTCACCAGCTGCGACTGGGTTATAACTCATTTTCAGTCGCCAGGTGCTCACTCGTTACCCTGTTGTCTACCTTGGGCTACTGGGGCTACCATATGCGCCTACCTCCATTTCTCAGCGGAAACATATTTAAACAGCAGCTTTAGAAAGCAAAGCACGCTTGTTTGATGCCACATCCTACCATCCCTCACTGATGTCTCACATCACTTGGAAATTGATGAAGAAAAAAAAAAAAACCTTGAAATTTCTTAAAAGCTTATCTTTTAAGATGTTTTATTTTGTTACATTTTAACTTTCCTTTTTCTTTCCCCTATTCTTGGGATAGGCTTACTGAATCAGGCATACTTGCACATAGTATTTTTGAACTGATATTGTGCTAGCTGTTTGATGAATAACATAAATAGAAAAATTAAAAGGAAGAAAGTGACTGTTTTGGCTCACAGTTTCAGAGGTGTCCGTACATACTTTGCTTCCCTTGTTCTAGGGCCTGGGGCGAGGCAGCATGCTACCTTGGGGAGGAGCAAAACAGCTCACCAGAATCCTGCTTCAAGGACACACGCCTAAACCAACTGACACGTTTCCACTAGATCTTACGTGTTAAGGGTGCCCCCTTCTTCCAGCGGTGCCACAGGTTGGATCAAGTTTTACATGAGGGACATTTAAATTAAGATCTTGTTGGATTGTCTTATTGCTTGTTTCAACAAACACACCCACTTACATATAATTCTTTAGTAGTATTTATGTTATCAAAATGATGATCACTAAGTTTAATACATGTAAACAAAGCAACATTATTTCAAAACCTAAACTACATTGAAGTATGAAAAAGTAAAATATGAAAGAATAATATCTATTGAATTCACACATTTTGTATAATATGGTATATCAGAGGGAACAGGAAAAATGTTCAGAACCAAATTTTATTATGTAGCTGCTTAATGTACAATCGATCACACCACAAAGGGATTGAATTAAATTTTTTCTAAGTCTGGATTATGGCTTCCATACCCTTAATGTGCTATTTTCCTCAAGAGAATGTTTGCATGAGTGGACGCATGCTAAATCTATTTATGTTTCACACACGCTAAGTCTCTATATGTTTCCATTCAGTGCCACCACAAACTTCTTTTTATTGTTCTATAGCTATATGAAATTGGGGAGAGTCCTAGGCTTCAGAAGAAACAGTCTGTGACTATATGTACAACTATTTTGCTCATTTTTTGTTAGACTTTTATTTATGAACTGTCCTTAACTTGTGGTTGTCATTGACACGATGACATAGAATCTAAACACTCAAGTGGAGACAGAGGCACATCCTGCTCTCAGCAAGCCTTCTGCCCCCGATTTCCTTGCAACCATTTCAGAGCCTTCTTTCTACCAATTATCTCTCCTTCGCCCATGCTTTCCTTTCCCAGTCTTCATCTGAACGTTTCTCAGACATTTGACTCTGTTGAGATATTTTCACATCTCAAGAATTTTTGTCATTTCAATTTTATCCTATGCATCTTCTTATACCCTAGTGTCCCGAGCAGATCAGTATGCTCAGACCTGAGTTCACCATTTACTCAACCCACTTCTTCATTGCTGCTGGCATCATCCAGTCCTTTGAAGATTCTGAATGCATGGAACTCATTTTAGCTTCATGCTAACTGATTTCTCAGAGGCATGGAAGAAACTTGACTGTTCATTTCTTATTGCTTGTCCAAGAGCAAACTGTAAGCCAGAAAGGGAATGTAATTTAAAAAATTAATGAGTCAGGTTTGTAATGTTTTATTGAATATGGGAAGCTCACTATAAGAGTAGATCTTAACTGTTTATAACATATTACAAATGACAAAATAGTGGCTGGATGACAGGTCTTGATAATCATGATAAAATATATGAATGCAGAATCACATTGTATATCACTGACTTACATAATTGGCCAATTCTACTTTGATGAAATTAAGAAGAAAACAAAATCTTTAGTTTCTTACATCAGTTTCTTTTGTCATTTTGCTCTTCTGTGTTTCGACTTTCTGGCCTCCCACCATGGCAGCTACTCTTTAACCATCGGGAGTTGGGATATGAAAGTTCTCTTCCCCTCTGCCCTCTGTCCTGCCATCAGAATACAATGACAATAGAGCACCTCCACAGGCATGCTTCCAGGGTGTGCTGATGCAGTATGCCACCACAGATTCTCAGTCTTCCCACTCACACATAACCTACATATCCACCCAGCTCACAGGTTTTTGACAAACACTGTGAAATCCAGGGCTTCCTAACAGTTTTGTCTAATCATTGTTGTTAAATTGAAAAATGGAACAAATTTAGTAGAGCTTGAACAGACATGATTATAACTTAGGTAGCACTGTGAACTAAGAGGGATTCAGAGAGCTTGACTGATCCATACAGGAAGTAAAGCATAGAAATTCTTCTGCCATAAGAAAAAATGCTTTCTCTACTCATGATATGGGGAGGGATTAGCCTTGTGTGATTGGCCTGATCTAGAAGGCAGGCTGAAATTAACTGAGACTCAGATATTCATAAGAATATAATCTTGAAGCAGAGGCTTCATCAATAAAGGGCTCATCTTGAAAGCATGAGAATCTGAGTTCTAGCATGGGAACACACATAAAAAAAA
>LOEQ01005860.1:151801-163276 GCA_001685075.1 Bramus lutescens | reverse complement strand
AGATCCACCTGCCTCTGCCTCCCAAGTGCTGGGATTAAAGGCGTGAGCCACCACAATGCAAAAAACAAAACACCTATAAAGACAAAAATATTAAAGAAATTTCTTACGGTAAAGGATATTTTTCCTTTTGAATGTTGAAAGATCTTTTAATATCAGCAAGAAACAGCCATCAAGTCAATAAACTCCAAGATCATATGACAGGGATGGTCAAGAGCAGTGGAAAGGGCCAGCTTCATTCAGAGTTCAAGAAACAAGACAGAAAGCCTTAGGCTTCTTTTCCTTTTCTTCTCACGTGGAAGTTTTATGGGGTTAGAGGTTTCAAATTTTGGATTTAGTGATGGGCAATTAAAACCAGGGCATTGGGTATATGAAATGTGCATTCTGCAACTACACCCCAACAACTCCTTTATTTAATGGAGATGAGAATATAAGAAAGATTAAAGACACTCCCTGCCCTGCTAATATAGACATGAAATGTGGTAATGTAGTTGGTGGACAATTAAAAGAAACACACCTTTTGATTCGCTTCTCAAAGGTTATACTAACGAAACTAACGATATACTTGAACACATACACATAAATTGTGTACGACAGATAATCATCAGGCTTGGTGGCAAGCACCTTTACCTGCTGGGCCATCTCATCAGCTGTGATAAAGGCTTTTATTTAAAACTTGAGGGCAGTTGTGTTGGAGTTTAAAAGAAAACCTGCAGGGGAGACAAGCTGTAGATTTCTGAGGAGGGAGAAGAGAAATTCTGTCCTGGAGGTTCAGCAAGCAGGCACTCAGAGAGGGGGGCAAGAAGCCCCACTGTGAGGAGGTGTGTTAGGGAGAGTGTGCCCAGGCTTAGGCCAGTATTGGGGGGGTGAGGGGCAGAGGACTAGAAGGAGGAAGGGGAAGGGGAAAAGGAGAGCAGAGAAGGGAGGGGGAAATTAAGCCAGAGGCTTTGTGGTATTTTTACACAGTACATGACAAAGAGAACTGAAGGAAGAGAGGGTTTGCTTAGATTCTGCCTAGAATGGCTACAGGAGCTTGAGGCAGCCAATCACACTACAGCTGCAACCAGGAAGCAGAAAGAGGTGCATGCTGGGCCTGCATAACAGATGTTTCCCTGCTCTGCTCTATTGAGTCTGGGACCCCAGCCCACCCAAGGGTACTGCACATGTAGGTTTTGTCCTCCTACTTTAACAGGCCAATCTAGAAACCCTTCCTACAGATGTGACACACACACACACACACACACATGTATACTCACACATGCATACACACACACTCACACATGCAAACACACACATACACACACCATATACACACATGCATACACACATACACACATACACACATGCACACACACGCATACACACACATACACATATACATACACACATGCATACACATGCATACACTCACATGCACACACATACATGCACATACATACACACATGCATACACACATGTATACACACATACACACGTACACATATACATATACACATATGCATATACACACGTACACACACGCATACAAACACATACACACATGTATACACACACACCCCTCTGGCTTAACCAATGCCCTGTCACGTTGACAGCCATTGCTAACTCACATTAGCCTCATAGATATATAGAGATTCTCAAGGGACAAACTAAAAGGGTCAAAGTTGTCTCTGGAGAACATACTGGGGAAACCAAGAGCAGAGGGCATTTCTAAAGATTAAAGAGGTCAGAACTTAACAATGGCAGAGAGAAAAGACATGAACAAGTCACCAAATGAAACAACCTACAGTTTATGTCACTGATAACCAACACTCAATAGATGCCAGTTACTGTCACTGCCCTTCTCTCCTTCAGATTTTTATCTATCTGTGCAGAAAAAGGATTGTGGTAATAGTGGGCTGATATTTACATTATCCTTCTACTGAAAACTTACAAAATATAAAATAGTTTAAACACATTACCAGCTCGCCAAATTTGTGGAAAAACACGTGGCAGAGCATTGGAAAGGTCTTGTGACTCACTGTGTGATGGAGGGCAATGCCAGCCCTTCCAGTTTAGGAAGGTGAGGTGCATCAGGCCAGGGGTATAGAGGAGGGGAAGGCGAGAATGCTAGAAAGAACAACCAGGCAAGCATCAAAATGCAAATATTTATAAGACATGGCCTGGGAAAACTGTCCTCATCCGTCATAGTGACAGATGTGTGTCTCCTTGCTAAAGCATTGTGTCCCGCTGTAAGGAGATCTAACTATGAGAAAATTCAAGCCAAGTGGTCCCTGGGCCCTGCTGTGCTAGGAGAGCTCAGTCAACACCTGAGACAGACGCCTTTCTCTTTGCTCATCAAGGGACATAAAGGACATAAAGTTCCACCACTAGCCAGGGAGGAGAGGAAGAGAGGGACAGGAGAAAGGGGAAAAGGAAGGGGAGGGGCCAGGGAGAGAGAAACTCTCCTTAATGTATTATGGTGGGGTAATCATTAGGGTATCATTTCTTTTGTCCTCTTGGCTCTGTGTCTTCATGAGGAAATAGCCCAGAAGGAAATTTGCAGAAAATACAAACATCATGAAGCATTGTTTTGCATGTTTGTTTTTAACACAGGGACTTAAATACTAGAAGAAATATATGAAGTTATCAAATACTAAAAATAGAAATTATTAAGGAAGAAAAGATATCCAGTTAAATTTAAATCTTGATAGAAAATACCAACAATGGGATAGGCTGAACAGAGGAAAGTATTGGTGAAGTCAAAGACAGGCACGGTGTGCAAGCCTAGAACCTCAGCGTGGGGCAGGTTCAGGAACAAGCGCTTTAGCAACTCTGAAGCAGTGTGAAAACAACAAATGTTTAGAGAAAGAGAGATGTTCAGAGTTAAGTACAAGGTACCACTCTTGCACAGGATATGAGTTCAGTTCCCAGTGTCCACGTGGGGCATCTCAAACTGTCTGTCACTACAGTTCTCTGGAGATCTGATGCTTCTTCCAGCCTCCAGAGGCACTGGCACTGTGTGCGCAGACCAACACGCAGATACACATGCACACATAATTCAAAATAAAGTACATGTTTGAAAAAGAACAAATATCCAGGTTATTAGGGTCCAAGATGAAGAAGCCAAAGAGGTTGAAAGATAATTCCAACATCAGAAAACGTCCTGAGCATCGAGGAAGACTCTCGGGAAGTTTATGTTTATGTGGGGAGCTCACTAGGCAAGTCTAATTTAGCCAAGTTTATCCAAAACATTTATAATCAATCTCTTAGTAGTTAAACACAATATTACCAAGCCATCAAAATACAAACAATACAGAGAGATTTCTCTATTTCTCTTACTGCAGTCAAAACCTCCCAAGCCAGAGAGAATGCTGTAGGAATGGAAGGTTGAGCTGTGAGCATGTGCAATCAGTTTCTCCTCAAGTTACAAAGTGTGCTCCCTCACTTCGCCAGTAGATGACATTCACACCGTGATATTTGAGCTAAAGGCAGGAACTCCCCAAGAATTGTGGGATCCTGCAAAGGTCCGTTACTTAGTAACTCAGAAATTTGGATGTTCCTTGTGCAGTTCAAGGGCATGGGGGAAAGTAGCTGTTCAAAAAACATCAATGATGATTTCCTCCACAACGGCTGTTGCTCACCTAACCAAGTTTGCAGCTGTCATAAAACCTTTGTACTTAACATGGTCGCATCTTCCAGGACCTTTTCCTTCTGAGTGATTGCATAGTTAGCTGCCTCAGGATATAGCTGCAGGAAAGCTGGGTCTACAGTCGCTACTCGCCTTGCCCTATCTCAGGAACTACACACGCCTGCTGGTTACCAACGGAGCGTTGTATGGATGCACGAGGTCCATAAATGTTGCAGGTTGGACCTTAAAAGTGTAAGCATCGAAGGTTCCAGACGCCTGCACCCTATCTCCCTTGTGCTGCTTACCATGTGCTTACATAATTATCTTCTTTTCTGTGTCTTACTTTCCTCACTGGAGAAAGACGCTGGTATTAGTTTTCACAGGGTTTCCTGGAGGGTCTCACACTTAAAGCCAGAGCTGTCAGTAAGACCCCTCAAAGGCTGACAGACTGTGTACAGAACAGGGCATCCAGGTGAGGAGGCGGGAAACAGCAGCTTGTTGAAAGAGCCAGACACACTAAGATCCTGGCAAGAGCACACTGCTTGGTGTGATCGCTGTACATTAAGCCTGCGGTCAGCACTTAGGCGAGTTAGCAGCCGCAGGATCCTCTAAGTGTGGGCCCATCCCTGCATGAGCATATTTTCCTGTTCCAACATGCAGTCAAGACAGATGGAGGGTTGTGGTGACGGACTTTTTATGTATGTTTACTTGAGTCAAGTTTTGGTGCCCCTGTGCGCAAGATTCTCATTTGACCCATTTGAAGAATTGCTTCTAATTTATTACAACTATGGATTCTTCCTCTGCGGCTCTTCTGGTTCTTGGAGGCTTAAAAGGAATGGGTTTCTAGGACAGTTAGGCTCTCTCCAAAAGCAGCTCATTTTGAGCACAGGGGACCTTTCATCCACAGGCTAAACTAGCCCCTTTACAACAAACATCTAAAGGACCACATACAGGGAAGACATGGCAAGCAGACACGAAGGGCTGTCTTAGAACCACCTACTTACAGAGTCTGGAGATGTGGCTCAGAAGCTACTACGATTGCAGAGGACCTAGTTCAGTTCTTAGTACCCATGTTGGGAAGCTCACAACCACCTGTACTTTCAGTTTCTCTTGTAGACTCTGTGGGCATCTGTACGCTCACATGCATGAGCACCTCCTACACACACACACACACGCACACACACAATTAAAACAAAAATCAATCTTCTTTAAAATAAAGAACTTTCTGCTCATAAAATCGGACTTCAGCTGGCCTCCAGAACACTCAGAGTTCAGATGCTTCTCACCACTAGCTGCTAAGAATGATTCACTGTGTCTGAACAGTCTATGCAAATAACAGTTTACTCTGAACTCTTGCTTTCTGTCTGCAACCCTGGGACTTGGGCATACACCAGACAGAGGCAGGCACACAGAGAACCTCCTGAGACTCTAGAAAAAAGAAAAGAATAAATCTTAGATAGTGAGTCTCTAACGAGTTTCGTCAATCATCACCAGTTTGAATGTGTCATTTGAACCCATGGTTGGTTGACAGACATCTTGTGTTACCATAGCAGGGTAGGAACTCTGGATGCTTGGATCTTGCTTCAAGGGGGCTGTCCCAGTGTGCCTTACCCTTGCTGCATCAATAGCTATGCCTTCAGTTTTAAGTGAACAAGTTTATTAAGTACAGAAAAGCAACAGGTAAAAGAATAAATAGTGACTAGCAGACAGCAGAGCATCATCTAGCCAGTAGAGATGAGTAGAGTACCCCCAATGAGAGAGCAAACAAAACATAATAGCATCGAATCCAGAGCTGGCAAGTATCCCCCAGAAGTCAGCTGCAGATCCTACTCCAGAGCTGACCCAGAGTGGCGTCCTCCAGGTGAGATGTCCAGTTAAAAACAAGAGGCAGACAGATAACAAGTCCAAAATCAGACTCAAAATACCGCTGGGAAGTAGGAACAGTTCGAGTTTCTGATTGAGCATCCTATTCCCACTGCAGTCATTTTCATATCAAGGGATAAAAAGTAGCAACCTGCTTCTGGAAGTGACCCACCATCTAGCTGTCTTCAAGGACAAGGTGCCTTAATCTCTTAAATCGCCTCACATTTATCTATGTGTGTGTGATGTGCATGCACACCAATATCTGGTCCCTGGGATGGAGCTCAGTTCACCAGGCTTTGCAGCAAACATTTTAATGCTGATCCATCTCACTAGCCCTGAACAGAGTTGCTTTGGCTTCAACTTTGTATTTTGTTTTACATATGTTTGAATAATGTAAGAGTAAAGATTGACATGTAACTTGGCACGCAGTCCATCTCATCCATCTCCATGTAATATAACGTAATAGTAAAGATTGACATGTAGCTTGTCATGCACTCCACTTCATCTCCATGTAATATAATGTAATAGTAAAGATTGACATGTAACTTGTCACGCACTCCACTTCATCCATCTCCATCTCATATAATGTAATAGTAGAGACTGACATGTAACTTAGCACGTACTCCACTTCATCCATCTCCATCTCAAAAAGCCTGTCATCAGAAAGATCTTTATAATTACAAAATACGGAAAAGCACAAAGAAAAAAATTATAGTGCTCACAAAGAACCCTTACACCCCATTCAAATTCGTTGCTTCTAATGTTCAGGTACTTTGAGAAAAATAAGACAACTGCACTATATTGTAATAGGTTCTATTTGCAGAGAAATAAAAAAAGGAAAAAAAGAATTGGAATTGACAATTTCAATAGAAGTAAGTACCTGAACCCTTACCTTAACTAGAGGTCCTGAAGTGAGATAGAGACAGAAAATGAGATATAATAATCATGTTTCCATTTTAAAATATACCTTACAAGCAAAGATTCAAGCACCTTAGAGATAACATGGCAAAGATGCCATCTAGAAGACTGAAGAAAGGCTGTCTGCATGTTCATTCACGTTGGTTCTCGGTTAATGTAAGGTTAGGACTCTATATACCCTTTACTTATATTTCAAAGGGATCAGCAAAATAGGTGGTGGGAATTTATCTTCCAGTTACACACACACATGGGTTTTTCTAGGAGGCACAGAACAGTTTAATAAGAAAATTAATTGTACTTCCATCACTACTGAACTCCACACATGCAAAAGAGTTACATGGATCTCATGGACTAAAAAGAACTATATATTGCTCACACTGAGAGAGAGAGACATACACACAAATATATACATATTTGCATGTAGACAAACACATGTACACACACAAAAAAATATACACAGACACACATACACACAGAGAACAGAGAAAAGCACAGATACACACACATGCATGTGAACGCACACACACAGACACACACACACACAAACACACCATGAACAGAGTTAGAACTATGGAGATCAGAAATTCCTGATGAAGGCTACCAAAAAAATATGCAAACACCCATACAAGCACAAAACCTTTGATCTCCAAGAGTCTTGTGCCTGCATGTATGCTAGGGCGATAGTGGCACAAACCTCATGAGAGTAACCAACCTGTGTCTGATTTAACTTAGGGCCACTCCATTAAATGGAGCCCCTACCTGACCCTGCTTCAAATCAGAGACTAGATAGCCCAGAGTCCTAGGGTAAAACCAAATACTACTGGTCTAAAAAAATCCAACGACTCCTAATGACATTCTGCTATACTCATAGATCGCCTTATTCAACCATTATCAGATAAGCTTCCTCCTGCAGCAGACGGGAACAGAGACCCAGAGCTAAACATTTTGTACCATCAAATCCCTCCCCTCTTAGCTCAAGGAAAGGATGGAGGACACAGGANAAAAAATCCAACGACTCCTAATGACATTCTGCTATACTCATAGATCGCCTTATTCAACCATTATCAGATAAGCTTCCTCCTGCAGCAGACGGGAACAGAGACCCAGAGCTAAACATTTTGTACCATCAAATCCCTCCCCTCTTAGCTCAAGGAAAGGATGGAGGACACAGGAAAACAGGCCCTCTGAAACGACAAAGCTCATGTGAATTCAGAGACTGCAGCAGCACGAGCAGGGCCTGCCCGGGTCGGCACCAGGTCCTCTGCATGTACACTACAGCTTCCAGTCCAGCACTTTCATGGGCTCCTGAAGGTCTGGATGGGTGGGTCTAACCCCATGCCCTCTTCTGGGGCTGTTTCATTTTCCTGTTGGCGTGTCCAACTTCAATGTGATGGTTTTTGTTTTATCTTATATTTTATTTTGTAATGTTTGATTGTTATCTCCTAGAAGTCCATTCTTTTCTAATGAGAGACAGAAAGGGAGTGGATCTGGGTGGATAGGAGATGAGAAGGAACTGGAGTGGAGGAGAAGGGGGAAAGTTTATTCAGATTATATTGTATGAAAAAGAATTGGTGTTTAATAAAAGGGAAATAACTACACAAAAATAACAATAAAAAAGCAATACCTGCCAAACCACATTCTACCAAATGGACTGAAATTTCACTGGTGGTTAGAAACACTGAGGTGTCCACAGTAGTTGAACAACAGCAATAAATTGAGTGTGACCTCTAAGAAATCCAAAATTCAATTCGAGTCCTGTGACTCAGCAGCTGGGGGCAGCGGGCCATGCCGTTTCTCCAAGGGTATTGCCTGTCAGCCAAGTGGTTAGTGATGCCCAGTTTGAAAGATTGACATCTGTAGTTTATTTAGAGCCCGTTACACTTAATAAATGATAGGTCAGAGCTGTGCTATGCTGTCAAATAGATTGCGAGCGTGCACTGAAATGTGGGCTTCCCTGAGTGGGAAAGGACTGTGCCTCACGCTTGCGGCAATGTGGGCTTTCCTGAATTATGCCTTATATAATATGTTTTCAGTGCCTCTCTATTGTTTCTGCATTGTTTTGTTTGATTAGCTGCTTGGCTGCAAGTTGGTTTATTAGTTGATTCATTTTAGTTTCCATTTTGTTTTGTGTTAGGTTTTCTTTTTGTTGTGCTTTGGACAGGGTTCCACTGTGTAATCTAGGTTGGTCTCACACTGCGTCCTCGGACTCTGATTCTCCTCCATACAGACACAAGTTATCACCCATACAAAGCAGTCACTGATCACATGCAGGTCACATGCAAACACATACAGGGCACATGTGGGTCACATGCAGGTCACATTTGGGTCACAATAGGGTGTGTCTGGTCTGTGTTGAGACTGAGGAATCTCCTGCTCTCCTACAGAAAAGCTGGTGGATGCCAGAACACGCACAACAACACCAACAAACCCTGGAAAGCCAGTCTTCTAGCCGGTCCTCGTTCTACAGCAGCCTGTGAGTCAGAAAGCCTAGGGCCTATGTGCCCCATTGCTTCCATCTCTTGCTCTACTCTGACGGTGAGCCGAGGGTATCCCACCTTACTGATATCATTCATATACGTCCATTCTCCCCTGCTTTAGGTCAGGCCCCGTTATCTGTATTGGCTTATCTCTACAGCCAGCCAATGGAATCCAGGTCCTCTAATTTCCACACCAGGCTAAAGTAAACACTAGCAATAGTGTTAAACACTTTCCTAAAACACTTGAGTTCTCATTATCAGGCAAGAGAGGAAGAGAGAGCCAGGTGTTGAGTGGAACCAGAATATATTATATATTGTATGAAATTGTCACAGAATAAATTAAATTAAAAAAAGTAAAACAAAGCAACTTTTTAAATATTAAAGGCTGTGAGGTCACTCTTGATTTGACTGGACTTGTAGTCACCTGGGAGATTCGCCTCTGGCATGGCTATGCCGAGTGTCCAAGAGGTGTGACAGGGAGATTTGCCTCTAGTATGGCTGTGCCAAGTGTCTAAGAAGTGTCACAGGGAGGAAGGCCTGTGAGTTTGCAGCTGTGTGTGCAGCACCACCGTGGACTGTGGTTCTAGACTGAAAGACAGCTGAACACAAGCTTCTGGGCTAGTGTGGTGTGGCCAGCTACCTCACATCCTGCTGCCATTCCCTCCTCACCACATGGACTGTATCCTCAAACCCAGAGTCAAGAGAAATCTTTCTTCCCTTCTGTTGTGTTTCTCAGGTACTTTGCTACAACACTAGCATACAAAATCTCTACCCTGCTTCCTCCTCCTCCATTCACCTAGCCCTGTGCTTAGCTAAACACAAGCACAGCCTCCTCTCCTCCAGGCTTTGCACACGCTCCTTTGTCCTGGGTACCTTTCTCTCCCTCATCATCCTCATTTTCTGCTCTGGCTTTGGGATGCTGAGTAAAGGCTGCCCCTTTTGAAAAGTTGCCCCGCTGAGTCATCTAATGATGCCTCCCATGCTGTTCTGAGCCCTCACAGGGGTTTTCTGTCACAATTATCAAAAGTACTTAAGGTGACAGAAGGCAGAAACCCTCCCCAAATGATCAGAATTGGCAAACTGACCACTGAGAATTCAGTGAGAAGCCACCACAAACATGTACTATTCTAAGGCCCGGAATCTTTCAGCCCTAAAGAACTGAGAACAAAAGAACAGCCACAAGCAGAACAAAATGGCTGAAGTAGAAATTTAAAAATATGAAAGAAGACAAGGATTTCGAAACAATCCTGATGGCAATGCTCATAACAGTGACAAAACGCAGGTTGCACAGCAAACTGTGGCACCTGGCAGCCTTGGGCACTGAGTCACAAACAGCCCATCAATGCTGCAGTCTGGACTGGCCTTACTTTTTTTAGAACCCTATAATCAGTTCTGGGTCTAACCGTCGATGATGGTGCTGGCCTGAAGAGAGGACGAAAGAGAAGGAAAACAAAGTGCGGGCTGTTTCTAGAAAACACTCACTCTGGCGAAAGAAGTGAGAACTGGAGTTGGAAAATGGAGTGATGGGAAGCCGGCCCTCGGACAAGCGGGCTGGGGACAGAAACACATTACACTTGCTGACACTCTGGACAAGAACAAGCCCCGCCCACAGCCTGCACGTTTTAGCTCTGCTGAAGAGATAAGCAAGCACAATGTGTCCAAGCACAGTGCGTGGGTTCGACACCCGCACCTAGTAAAAGCCAGGCACGGAGGCATAAACTTGCTATCCCAGCAGCGGAGAGAGGTGAGGGCAGGAGGACCCCTGGGACTCAGTAGACAGACAGACAACCTAGTCCAACTGGGAGCCCCAGAAAACTCATGTTTTACACACAAAAAAATCCAGGTGGACCAGCAGAATATGGTGGCACCCACCTTTAATCCCAGCACCCTAAAAACAGAGGCTGGCAACCGATTCTGAACTTGAGGTTAAGTCTACACAGCAAGTTCCTGGCCAGCCAAAACTGCACAGTGGGTGAGTACCTGTCTCAAAAAAAAAAAAGAAACGCATGGTGGTCTACCAACATTACTCTAATGGGCCCAGACTACTGTTGCACTAAACTTAATAAATTGTTTTCTTAAACAAACAAACAAAAAATATCCAGGTGAATGGTTCCTGGGGAATAATGCCTTAACTAGTAACCTCCACACAAAAGTATCCACATCCACACATGTGTACACACATAAACATACTTACACATACATACACTACACACTCACACACTCTACACTTGTGCACACACAAACATACTTACACACACATACACTATACACTCACACACTAAAAGATACCACATCCACACATGTGCACACACATAAACATACTTACACACACATACACTACACACTCACACACTAACAGATTCCACATCCATACATGTGCACACACACAAACATACTTACACACACATACACTACACAGTCACACACTAACAGACGCCAAATCCACACATGTGCACACACATAAACATACTTACACACACACATACACTACACACTCACACACTAACAGACGCCACATCCACACATGTGCACATACATAAACATACTTACAAACATGCATACACTACACACTCACACACTAACAGATGCCACACACACACACACACACACAC
>LOEQ01005860.1:137180-147288 GCA_001685075.1 Bramus lutescens | reverse complement strand
CTGCTGGATACTATGGGCCTGTAGGCTGAAGATGGATGCCCCAATGGTACAGAATAACTTTAGGTGACTGTCTATGCAGCAAGATGTCTCTGTCATTTCTAAATCTTTGGAAGCTGCTGACAATGCACATCCTGTTTACTTAGGTAATGTATCCTTCTGGGGTCTTTGAAGAGTTGAATACTAGATAGTTATAGTTTTCCTTAGTTGTGATAAAAGATAAATTAGATATAAATATTGTAACTGTAATTCTCACTTAATGCCTTTGTTATACATAATGTTACTGTGTTAAAATTAAAAACTTCCTTTTTATTTAGATAGAAAAGGGGAGATGATGTGGGATTCCCCTCTGTATGCTGTGAATGTGTTTTATTACTATTGGTTAATAAAGAAGCTGTTTCAGACAATGGCTTAGCAGAACAAAGCCAGGGAAATTTGAACAGAGATATATAGAGAGAGTAGGCAGTGTCAGAGAGAGACCATGTAGTTGCTGAAGGAGAAGGACACCAGAACCTTACCACAAGTAAACCACAGCCTTGTGGCAACACACAGATTAATAGAAGTGGGTTACGATGTAAGAATTAGCTAGGAATACACCTAGGCTATTGACAAAGCAGTGTTGCAATTAATGTAGCTTCTGTGTGATTATTTGGGTCTGGGCAGCCAGGGAAGGAATGAGCAGTCTCTGCTTACATGAAAATCTGTTTTTTACTTTTCTGAGCAGAAACAGTAAACTCAGTCAAAGGCATTACTTAATAATTAATGAAACTAAAAGGTGAGTCTCAAATTAAGTCCAGAATTCTTATTTTTGTTTGTTGGTTGTTTAATTGATTGTTTGGTTGAGATAGAGGCTCATGGAGCCCAGGCTAGCCTTGCTGTAAAGGGGAGAACGACCCTGAACTTCTGCCCCTCCTACCTCTACTTCCTAAGTGCTGGGAGAACAGGTGCTCCACCGTGCCTATGTTACTCAGTGCTAGGAATTGACAGTGTGGTTTCAAGGGTGCTACATAAGCATTCTACCAATGGGAGACATCTCAGCCCTTTGTGCTTTAATTCAGCCCTGTTCACAATGCAAAAATGAATGGGGTTCTGGTGTCCCCCATAGAAACCATCTTTTGACCCAGCTCCCTTCTGTCCCACTCACAGTGTTCTTGCCCCATTGGTTTTATTTTAAGTCCATGGGTAGCTCCTGGTACTCTGCCCTCAGAGTGCCCTCAAGGAGAAGATGAGAGCTCTGCCCAGCTAGCTGCTGATGGAAGGATTTTGCTATTAGTGTTGTGCTTCCTGGAGCTCAGTGGAAGGGCTGCATGTGTCCTTGGCTTCCTTCTAACCTTCAGGAGGCTGGAGAAGTCTTGAGAAGTGAGGTTTTACTCTTATCCAGAGTTAGTAGAGTCCCAGGCACCTAGATCAAGGACTCTGTAGATGGAGTCAACACTGTTGTATAATGTCTAGATGCTGCCACCTTACACTAGAGGATTTATCCCAACATACACATACGTATGCATACACATAGATATATACACATATACATATGTCTGCACACAAACATGCACCTACACACTAAATTTTAAAACATATTCATCCCTTGCTTATTTTTATTACCTAATGCTAACACATTTTAGATATTCATAAATCCACATAGCAGCTGATCCAGACCTGGATGACATCTGCAAAAATATTGTATTTCTGACCCATTGAAATTTCTTCTGAGAATTTGCAGACTCATACAACTCTCCATTCTCCATTCTTGACCTTGATAATTTTAAAACCACAGCCCAGTTACTCTGTAGAATGTTACTTGATTTGGATTTAAGCATCATAATCTCAGGATTAAGGATGGTTTTGCATTTTAGTACAGGAAATGACAAAAAAAGCTTTGTTTTTCCTTTCTTTTTCCAACACATTGGGTGCCACACGGTCTATTTATTCCTTAGTGATTCATGTATCTGCGAAATTATACTTTGTAACTATGTAAATCCATTTTCTCCCACTTTTACCTGCTATTTTTAGCATTTCTCTGACTCAACTATTACTAAGATGGTTTCTTAGTTCTTATTTTCTGAAACCATCATTTTCTACAGACTCACTGGATTTCTGCTGTCTTCAAGGCTGTCTGTCCTCTCTGTTTGTCTGTCTGTTACTGCATGTTCATAAGTTAAAATTTTATTCAGTGAACTACAACCCTATGTTATTATATATGTTGATGCTCAAAGTGTCCCAGATTGAGCCGGGGAGCTCTTGATGAGTTGGTGTGAGTCCCTTAGGTGAGTTTAAACGTCCCCCTTCCTACTTGGCACCATGAGTTCATTCATTCTGTCTATTCAGTATACTATAACAAAATATCATAATCTGAGTTGTTTATCAACAACACAAAGCCACTTCTTACAGTCCGGACCCAGTAAGTCCTTTCTTCATTCATAGACTGCAACTTTCCAATATATCCTCACTTGGTAGAGGAGAAAAGGCTTCTCTTTGGGGCCTTTTATCAGGTTTCTAAAGCCACTCACAATGGCTCTGCCCTCATGACCAAAGTCCCTGTGTCCTGACAGTGTCGCCTGAAAGTTTCAACATGAGAATTATGGAGGGACACACTCACCACCACACTGAGGGAATATCAGATTCAGACGCTTCACAATGTTTAGATTGGGAGCCAGGGGACACTTTCCAAAGAAGCTGGAGAGCAAACCACCAACTTCCAGAAATTACTGATTCTCATACTGAAATAGGTCTATAATTTGAGCCGACTCACTAAATGTTTGGGCAACTGGGGAGTGCACTCTAATCAGACTTCCGCGCTCTTCACAGGCAGCTAGCTATCAGAGCGGTTCCTATCCAGCACTAAGCGTTTACATAGGTGATTGCTGCATCACACAAAGCTTCCACCAGAACAAACAAAATGCTAACTGTATTGACCGCTTGGGTCCCTCCATTCATGACCTAAGAAAAATATCACTGTTAGCCCTCTGACCGCTCCTCCCTCCCAACTTCCCACCACTCAGTTGCCCTGGTCTTCATCCTGCTCTCTTCCAATACAGGCTGCGGGCTCCGCCCAGTACCCTTCCTGTAAATACAGACTCCATCCATCATGCCATTCCCAGAACTCCCAGGTTTCCCAACACTCGCTGTTAGTTTCTGGAAACACAAAGCTGCTATGATGTTGCTCAGTTCATCCTCCCTAGGTTCTTTAACTGGACCCTTGCTGCTGCCATGGCTGCATCAGGCTTGCTCTCTGCTATGCTGCCTTCTTTGCCTGCCCGCTGTATCCCAGCCCTGTGCTATGGAGCCTAACCGGATCTGCAGCCAGAACTAGTTTCCCTCCTGACTTCCGCCTTTGGCCAGAGCTCACCCAGCAAATGTCTCCAGTGGCAGTCACTGGATCTATGAGTGAGCAATGCCCCCAACCGGTCTCTTTCCTCCTTCCCCTCCTCCTTTCCTGCTGCTGCCACACCCTCATAACCTTGAGTGTAGGCTCAGCTTCTGAAGGACAGGCGATTTGGGACATTGCCTCCGTCCACAATCCCTCATCTTGAAACTCCTCCATCCCCACTTCCTGCAGCCACCGCGCACTGTCCTGCCCATCTTTCAGAAAGCCTATCCCCAACTCTTTCTTTGTCTCTCCCATTCCCACCATCAGCTGTCTGGGTAGGGACGGGCTTTCACTCTTCTGCCTCCATTTAGACATTGCACTAACCACGCTTAGTCCACCACGTGTTCATATCCCAGTACCTCTCCCTGGACAATCTAGGCCACGGGAGGGACAGATTTAATTACCTTTACTGTGTTCCCCGACCCTGAACCTGGTACTAGCAGATAAAATACAAGAAAGAGTCTCAGACCGAGTCAATGGATCAGGCATGGGCGAATAACCAATGGCTCAATTATGCCACTGAGTCCATTTTAAATTTATTCTTTTCTTTTTCAGATACAGGTGTGGAGCATTCACTCTTATGATCTTTCAGAAATTCGCTTACTTCAGTCAGAAGGTGGTGGTGGCACACGCCTTTAATCCCAGCACCTGAAAGCAGAAGCAGGTGGATCTCTGTGAGTTTGAGGTCTACAGAGGGAGTTCCAGGACACTCAAGGCTACACTGAGAAACCCTGTCTGGAGAAACAAACAAAAAATTCACTTACTTTCCTTTAAAAATATGAAGATTATCCTAAAGAACAATACAGAAGTGTTAGGTGTTCTCACTGCTGTGTTTCTTTCAAATGCTCTCTGCCTGCTCTTTTTTAGCTGATTTAGAATCATCTCACATCCTTTTCCATGCTTCAGTTAGAAATCGTTTTTTACTACTGTAAGACAGACTGCTAATCATCACGCAGATGCGATCACCGCGTACCCTCCCCGTGCCCGTGACCAGGTTCTCACTCTAGCTGAAACAAACATCTTCATTTTTTAATTGTTAACTTAGCAAAAATTCCTAAGAGTAGAATGTAGTGTCCAAATTGGATTTTACTGCGGTTCTTGGCATGGTTGATTGGAAGGCACAAAGGTACTGCTTTGTCACAAAGATCCCAGTGTTAGCTAAGGTCTTCTCCACAGCTGGCATCTCATGTCCTAAGTACTGAGCTCCTGGGATACAAAAACAGGTCTCATATTTATGTCCAGAAATAATTGACACTCAATAAATATTTTGAATACATGAACAAGAAGAGATAATTTCCCAGGTGTGTGCGCATCTCTATTCCAGCACTCGAGAGGCAGAGGCACTTGAATCTCTGTGAGGATCATGCCAACCAGAGCTACACAGTGAGATCTTCTCTCAAAAACCAAACTAACATTTTCATTATCATGTTATTCCCAGAGAAGAAGACCTCAGTGGTTTCCCTTCTGAAAATTATAAGTAAAATAAATAAATTATAACTATTATGAATAAGTGATATGAATCATATAAATCAATTATCAATTATGTGTATTAATAAAGCTTAGGATCCATATGTGTCTGTCCACACAGCCATACCTGAGCAGACATGCAGAAAGGGAGCGATGTGCTGACAGCTGATGACCACTTAGTCCCATCTTTGGGCCTCCTCCTCTATCTGAAGATTCTGCTTCTGCTGCTTCCACTTCCCTTCCCTTCTGAGCTCCAGGCAATGGCAAGTGCATACTAGACTGAGCCGCCCCTGGTGCAGACAGCTCAGCGCACCTGCTCTAGCAGTTGTTCCAGCTATGACTGCTGGTCAAAGGCTACACAAATCTCTGCTACACAGAGATGTCCTTCTGCTTGCTGGCCTGCCCTCTTCTTTCTCTTCCAATTCCTAGTGATGATAAAGAAACTGCCTCCTAGACACCTTGTCAGGCTGCCTCTGATCTTCTCATCCTCACAGGACAGGTAAGGTCATTTGCTAACTTTCCATGTTGATTTTGATGTTGGTTGTGGGTCTTGAATACAGTAGAACTTCGGTTTTTAATACATCTAATTCTACAACATGTGTTTACCTAGGTTATTGAGTGATATTATTCTTCATTTTAAAGACAGGGTCTCATGTAGCCTACATTGGCTTTGAACTCACCAGGTGGCTTTGAGGATGACCTTGAACTTCAGATCTTCCTGCCCCCATCTCCAAAGTACTGGCATCATAGGTGTGGGCCACCATACCTTGTTTATTCCACTCTGATCAGAGCCAGCACTTCGTGTATGCTAAGCAAGCACTGTCGTTCTAAGCCACATGCCCAGCCCTGTTATTCTCTTGCTGTTTCTCTCTCTGTCTCTCCTCCTTCCCCCCAGTGTGTGTGTGTGTGTGTGTGTGTGTGTGTGTGTAGTGTGTTGCATGCATGCATATGTACATGGTTAATGTATACACCTGTGTATTACATGTGGATGCCAGAGGAGGACATTGAATGTCTTCCTGTATCAGTCTGCACCTCATTTTTCCACCTTTTCTGACAAAGACTCTCTCACTGACCCTAAAGACACATTCCCATGTTGGTTAGGCTGGCCAGCTAGGGAGCCCCTGGAACTCCCTTGTCTCAGCTTTTCTGTAGGTGCATAGATTCAAACTCAGGTCTCTTGCTTGCTTAACAATTGCTCTTACCCCAACCCATCTTTCCTCCCCTCCCCAGCCTTATTATTCTATGTTCTTAACCAAAAATTTGAAACCTCCCTCTTTTTTTCAGAATTTTACATTTATTTGCTTGTTTAGTGTGTGTGTGTGTGTGTTTATGCATGTGTGCATGCCAGTTTTCTCCTACTATGTGGTCTCCAGGAATGGAACTCAGCTCATCAGGCTCCATGTCACGAGGCCTTATCCTCTGAGCCACGTCACTTGCCTGCTAAGCCTTCCTTGAGGCTGGTATTCAGTGTAGTGTTTATTTACCAAAGGATCTGGAAGAGGTTTGTGAGGAGGGCTGGTGGGCTGGAGAGAGCTGCTGATGCACACAGAGTGTACACAGCCCTGATGTCTGTAGAGTTTATACCACAGCACTGAAATAAGGACGAAGAATGTTCAGCCTGTCCACTGCCCTGGAAGTGTCAGCATGACCTAGGACAGCTGGCCTTGGGTTTGGAAATACTGGGTCTATTAAGTGTGGGGCAAGCAAAAGTCGAAGAGAGAATAACAAGTAGCTGAAGACATGATAGGCAGATAGCAAAACATATAACCACCGCATCCAGCAGTTGTGACTCGCCCACGTGAGAGCCCACAGGGAACTGCAGTGGGGAGTGGCCAGCTGAGCTGTCCCTGAGGATCAACTTCTGGCTGGAATCAGTTTCTCAAGGATGTGGCATGTCTAACCCATCATCTCCTTGGTGTTCTCCTTTTCCCCCATATGGAGCCAAGCCGATGAGCCAGCCTGACCCAGCACAGAGGGGAGGAAGAAGACTCGGGGCCTTTTTGCCCCCGAAGTCCACTTTTAGCAACCTAAACAGCACATGAAAATTTACCAGTATGATTTACATCAACTTAAACAATTAGTGATGTGCTATTTCCTCTTCCCCCCACCACTGTCATTTAATCAGCGGTTGGGTCAATGGCCAATAGTGTCTTAGAAGGAAATATCTTGTGCTCATTTTTTGTCAATCCATCCCAATATTTCTCAGAAATATTTTCAAATCATGACAAAAAGCAATTCTGAAATATAAACAATCACCAGCATTAGCATCCATACTCTCAGAATCCTTGTCTGCAAGGAGAACTTGGAGACAGACAGACTGGGAAGGTCACAGAATATTTCCTAGGATTGGTTTTGTTGATCATGATTTGTTTCTCCTTGTGAGGGACAGTCACTTGCCCTTTTAAAACCCTTAATGGAAAGACTCCATGGTAAGTAACCTTCCTTCAAGGTAGAGGCCAGAGGGCTGTCCTCATCTCAGCCTCTGGCTCAGGGAAATTGCGTTCAAACCAGGGCCAATCAACAACAGTCACACGTGGGACTTTAGATGTCAAGAGGGTGAAATGATGATAAACAAGGCATCGGCTGCCACCTGTCTGTGGATCTGGGGCTGTCCACCATAAAAAACAAGGTTCCCACTAGATTACATTGTGTGTCTGGGACACTGTCCACCATAGAAGACAAAGTTCCCACCAGATCACATTGTGTATCTGAAACACTGTTCACCATAGAAGACAAGGTTCCCACCAGATCACATTGTGTGTCTGGGACACTGTCCACCATTGAAGACAAGCATCCCAGCAGTTCACACTGTGTATCTAGGATACTATCCACCAAAGAAGATGAGGGTCCAAACAGTTCACACTGTGTCTGGGACACTGCGCATCATAGAAGACGAGGGTCCCACCAATTCACACTGTACCGAGACACTGTCCACTATAAAAGATGAGGGTCCCACCAGATCACACTGTGTGTGTCTGGGACACTGTCCACCCTAGAAGATGAGGGTCCCACTAATTTACACTGTGTACTGGGACACTGTCCACCATAGAAGACGAGTGTCCCACCAGATCACACTGTGTCTGGGACACTGTCCATGAAAGACTAGGGTCCCACCAGATGACACTGTGTGTCTAGGACACTGTCCACCATAGAAGATGAGGGTCCCAGCAGTTCATACTGTATACTGGGACACTATGCACCATAGAAGATGAGAGTCCCACCAGATCACACTGTGTATTTGGGATACTGTCCACAATAGAAGACAAGGGTCCCACCATTTCACACTGTACTGGGACACTGTCCACCATAGAAGACAAGGGTCCCACCAGATCACACTGTGTACTAGGACACTGTCCACCATAATAGAAGACGAGGGTCCCACCAGATCACACTGTACTGGGACACTGTCCACCATAGAAGACAAGGGTCCCACCAGTTCACACTGTACTGGGACACTGTCCACCATAATAGAAGACGAGGGTCCCACCAGATCACACTGTACTGGGACACTGTCCACCATGGAAGACATGGGTCCCACCAATTCACACTGTACTGGAACACTGTCCACCATAGAAGACAAGGGTTCCACAGTTCACACTTCAGTTCTGGTCTGTCATTGTTCTTGCTGGTTCTCCCAAACTGGGGCTCCAACTCTTTGGAAATTCTCTGATCCCAAAAGACACAGATTCTCTTACATGAGCTGAAGGTGGTTTACACAGCATGGTACTTCAGAACACTCACTGATAGCAGATCTGGAAAGTGGTTGATAGTTGCTGAATTTATAGGGTTATCTAAATAACAAACCTGTGTCTTTCACTTAAGGAAGATAACCGTAACCCCCACGCCTTTCCATGAACCTAACACACACACATGGCAGGCATATGCTCAGACACCTGAATGTTGAAGGACACATGTGTCATGCACATGCACGAATCCCACATACCAAGAGGTAGAATAACGGATATCAGAACCTCCTAACAGTATTGAGATCACTTTATATACGTTACTTTCCTTCCATTTTCACATGCTAGCGATGAGAGAATTTGTTTCTCTCTCTTGTCCCTGTAAGTTCAGAACATCACCCCTCCATTGCAGCCCAGGTGTGCTGGTCAGCTTTTGTCATCCTGACACAGACTAGAGTCACCTGGGATGGCAGTGCTCCACCAGACTGGCCTGTGGGCATGACTATGGAACATTTTCTTCTTGATAAATGATTGATGTGAGTTGGTCCACTGGGAATGACCTACCCTCCAGCCTGTGGGCCTGGGCTATGTATAAGGAACTGAGAAGCCATGAAGAACCAGTCCCTTAGTGCAACCCTCTGTCTCTGTTTCATCCCCCTGCCTTGAGTCCCAGCTTTGAGCTCAAGCCTTAACCCCACAATGGGGCTAAAAGCTGTATGCCTAACAAAGCCTTTCCTCTACTAAGCTGGTCTGCTGCTCTCATGGCAGAAAACAGCAAACTAAGACACCTGGCCTCTCTGCGTTCCTTCCTGTTGGGGCTGTCAGGAGGAAAAAAGAGGAAGGACACATGAGTAACTGTAAGGGAGTGTCAAAGACTGACTGGGTTTTCATTTTGGCAGCAGCTGTGAAGCAACATCAGGAGGGCTGTGGAAGGCACAAGGGCTTACCAGGTTTTTGTTGTTGTTGTTGCTGCTGTTTAAGGCTTGTTTTATTTTAATGACTGATCCACCTGAGGCCACAGGCAGCCCACTATGTACAGACACAAGGGAAGCTCTATTCCTTGGTCTCTTCCTCCTTGGACAGGTCTTGATGATCTCCTCCTTCTTGGACTGGAGGCGCTCCTCCCGCTTCCTTGGTCTTAGACCTGCAAGCCTCAGCCTGGTCAGCCAGGAGCTTCTTGTGGGCCTTGTCTGCCTTCAGCTTGTGGATGTGCTCCATGAGAATCTGCTTGTTTTTTGAAGACATTCCCTTTGACCTTCAGGTACAGGCTGTGATACATCTTCTTGGATTCACGGTATCTCCTGAGGAGTCGGCACAGGATCCGCACCCTTCTCATCCAGGTCACCTTCTCAGGCATTCGGGCATTGGCAGTACCCTTCCGCTTTCCTAAGCCCATATGCCTGCCCTTCCGTCGAGCCAAAGTGTTTTTCCAGCATCGAGCCAGGGAATGGACGGTCACAGGCTTCCGGATGATCAGCCCATCTTCCATATCTGCTGACGGGAGTTGGCATTGGTGATTTCATTGGTCTCGTTGGGGTCCAACCAGACCTTCTTTTTACCACAGCGTAGGACGCTAGAGGCAAGCCTCTTCTGT
>LOEQ01005860.1:90172-100661 GCA_001685075.1 Bramus lutescens | reverse complement strand
TGTGCTGTCCTCTGGAGACGTCAGACAGTCCCCATTCAGGTGTGCTGTCCTCTGGAGACGTCAGACAGTCCCCATTCAGGTGTGCTGTCCTCTGCTTTTTTTCCCTCCCTACTGAATACAGAAAAGTTACAATCCATTCTCTCTTTTCATGCTATCAACCATTGCTTTTTACTACAGAGGCAGTGTTATGATTACAGACACAAATACTCATATCCAACTGATCGAGTGAATCTTGAACCCTATAATTTGTTCCTACTTTGGGGGTAAATGGCTTTTGTCCTTACAATTGTTCTGTTAATACACAGCTATCATTTTTATACTTATTGATTTCAATGTTTTTGTAGCTTTAGTTTCTGATAAGTGTTTGTGGACATGGTATTTTGTTTTTCTGTTTATAGGAGGTCATGTTTTTTAGACAATATCTCTCTCTGGAGATTACATTAGCCTCAAACACTCAGTAATCCTTCTGCCTCAGCCTCCTGACTGCTAAGACTACAAGCATGTGCCACAATGCCCAACTAGTATGTTATTAAGTAAGAAAGTGTTTAGTTGAAAGCAGCGATAGCAAAATTACTGATAATTTTGGATCTCCTATTCTGCTCATCACCTACACCCTGTTCACTTTGCTCATACTTGCCTCTGCATGTTAAGAGGTCACTAGCCAGGCCTGGTGCTTGCTGTCACAGAACTACATATACCATGTGAATTTGGATAAACTGCCATGTGCCTGTGCTTGACCAAGTTTCTTTAACTTTATAAAAATAGTTGACAGTTTTTGTGGTGATCAATTGTTCCTTAAAAATGTTCTTTGGTATCTATAATGCACACACATTTATACACATACACGCATGCAAATGCATACATATGCACACACAATGCTTGATTAAAATTAAATAAATTTTTAAAATAGTTACAAATTCTTATAAAAATTTACCCTAGATATTTAAAATTGAAATAATATTGACAGTAATTTTCTAACATTAGAAATTCTCTGGAAGGGTTTATTCACCAGTGATTTTCTCCAAAATATTTAAAGAAAAATTAATACAAAATTTTCACAAGCTTCTCCAAACATAGAAGAGAGTACCATACCAGTTGGCTGTATAAGCCATCAAGTCTTGACACAAAAACTGGGCAAAATAAAGAAATAATTTTATTTGCATATATGAATCCAAAGGTGCTCCAAAAATACTGCCTAGAAATCCAGAAAGTGTTTAAAAATAATTACACACAAAGATGAAGAAGGGATTTTTATAGGAATGTAAGAATATGTTAATATCCAGAAATCAGATAGCATCATGTATTATGTGGCTTAGTATACGAAGAAGCATGTGATTGTCTCACTAGATGCAGAAAGGGTGCTTGGTGAAATCAAGCATCATTTTATGATGAAAAGGAAGCATGACAGTAATAGAAACAGAAGAGAGAGAAACTTCCTCACAGTTAGAATGAGACTCAGCAATGACGACTCATGGCTGTCCCCACTAAGATCAGGGGCAAAATGAAATCCCCACTTTCCCGCTCCTTCAGTGTTTTCAGGAAGTGCCAAGCAGGGCAATGAAGCAAGAGCAAGAGAAATGAAAGCCAGAGGAGAAAGTCAACTATTTCTCTCTGTGCAGGATACTATCTTTTAATAGAAAAACATAATCAAGACTCAAAACAAAACTATTAAAACTAACAAATGCATTCAACAAGTTTGCGAGGATGAAAAGGACATAAAATAACTACATAATATAGCATCGAAGACACAAAATATTTTTCAAAAAATAAACTAAGGAGATATTGAAAATCATGCAGTCTAAATGCTGAGCTGTCCGTGAAAGCAATCACATGCAAGCTCCGAATGGAAAAATGTTCCTGCCCGTGAGCCACAAGTCCTTGTGATCTTCAGCTTGAGCACAGTATCAGAGTGTCGCTTGCTTCTTTGTAGAAAGTGACAAGCTAAACTTCACGGGGAATTCCACAGCCCTCCCCCCGCCCCAAATAGCTAAGCCATTGGAGGAAGAAGAGGAACGAGAAGAATTTGCATACAGTACATTCTTGCTGATTTCAAAACCCACCACAAAGGAGCCTCAGTCAGAGAAGTGTGAGTCATAAGGACAGACGTATACATCGACGGGATAAAATTTGGAGCCTAGAATTTGACCATATGGCTATGGTAAGTCAGCTCATAAGCTGCTAAGGACATTCAGTTGGGTGGCAATACTTCTCAATGAATTCTTTGGTCCAAGTAGAGAGCCACACGCAGAAGCATAGGAATGGACTCTTCACAGCATGAATAAAATTAAGTCAAAAGTGGTTAAATACCTTACATAGAAATGCTAAAATGAGAAAAACTTTTAGAGAAAAATAGAAACTCCATTACTTTGGATTTGATGTTGACTGCTTAGATACAAACACACACAAAGGGGAATCAGACAAACTGGACCTCATTAAATTAAGTTTTCTGCTCAAAGGACACTAAAAGAAAGTATCATAAAACATAGGGAGTGTAAATGTAAGTCATAGGTCTGGTAAGTGACTTGTGTCATTCATCTAGTTCAATTACTAGAAAGGCACACAATCCAGTTAAAATATGACAAGGGAGCCTAACTAGACATTTTTCAAAAAAAATGTTCAAATGTCCAAATAACATATGGACAGATGGCTGGCACCCATCATTGGATAAAGGTGAACCAAACTACAAGATGTCACTTCATACATACTAGAAACTCTAATCTAAAAGCCAAATCCTATCAAGTATTGTGGTACTGCAGTAAGACAGGACCTTCATACAGCTGCTGATAGGACGGGGAGTTAGTAGGGCCATAATGGAAGACTGTCTGCCATACCAGAGAAACGTCAATAGAACTACATCAGAGCCAATGTGTACTCACAGACACACTCCTAAAAGATATAGAATCTATTCGCAAGTAGTCATGGCAACATCTCATAATAATCAAGTGAGAAAAACAATCCAAATTACCTTTAAGTGCTGAATTCGTAGATAAAATATGATAAATTCATTCAATTGAATATTATGTGGTACATGTGGCTCTTGGGAGAATATATTAAAGTATAAAGAAACTGGCTGTACACATACCAGAAATAGTGGAATGTTGTGACACAGGCCTCAGTACTGGGGAGGTGGAGGCAGAAAGATCAGGAGTTCGGCCATGTGACCAGTTCAAGGTGAGCCTGGGAAGTCCTGTTTCAGAAGAACAAAGCCACACCAACAGAAGCACTCTACAAGCCTATGTTGTAAGTACAGTGTTATGTCCTGGCTCTTTGCCAACATTAGTCTTCAGTTACAAATGTGGAGATGAAGGTCCATCTGAGAATACACATTTGATATCTCTGCACTGTGATATCACTAAGTCATTGGCAACGATTCATGGCTATGCCCTTTAATCCACATTAAATGATGGGGCAAATGTTCATGATTGAAATAATCATACTTGCAGAAAATTATTTATAATTTGGTATCCATGTTTCATAGACAAGACTTCAGACATGAGAAAATACAGTGGTAATTTTAACATATCATAGCACATAGCAGATTATCAATAAAAATGTTTACTATAAATATTCAAATTTAGCTAATAGTCATTTTGTTGGCTTATCATGTAGCAGGAACTGTAGAGTATCTCAGGTTTTCCTCCTTCTATCTCTCCCATGTGCTTTCTCAACAGTCTTGAGAAGAACGTGCTATTGCCTTTGTTTACAGTTTAAAACTTGCATCTCTGAGAGTTTAAACGAGAGTTTCAACCTATCATAGCAAGTGGTCAGCAAAGTGGCAGAGCAGTTAAGGCATATGCCTGACGACCTGTATTCAATCCCAGAGACTTCCATGGTAGAGGGAGAAAACAGAGCCCCTCAAGGTGTCCTCCAATCTACACACACAACACACACACCCATGCACACACATACACACACATATGCACGCACATACACACATGCTTGCACATGCACACACACTAAAAATAAATAAAATGTAAAGGTAAATGTTAAGATAACACAGCTAGGAAGCAGTGTGTCAAAAGCTGTATCACATATCCTTTGAGTCCAGATATACTCGTTCTTCAGTTTATCTCACCATAATTTATTGAGTCAGAAAGCCCATGCATCTTGTGCTGCACTTAAGTTCTTCTTCTCTATCCTATTGGCAAAGTCCCTGACATGGCTCTCAGCAGCAACTCCACCACCGCCCACCCTTCGTCCACCCCACTTAATCCTTGCCTAGTACAAAATGTGATCTGCCTACATAGGTTTAAAGATTGAAAACTGAACATGAAACAAAAAAAGGAAAGACAAAAGAAAGAGAAATTAAGACTTAAATTCATTGAAGACGTAGGATCCCAGACCACATTACAGAGTCTGCTAGACCTCGTGGAAGAAGTTAGAGTCAATAGCTCTTGGGTTCAAAAGAAACCACAGTGACTGCGGCTAGAGCTTGTCATGGCTCCCATCTGAGGAAGGGAGAATGGCAGAGGGGACTGAGTTCATGCATGTAAGCTGTCTTATCCTCATGGTGACTCTTTTCCAGCCGAGGGCTTACAGCTCAAAGCATAGTCTCGTATTCCCTCAGTTCCACCTTGTATAGATAAGGTCAAAAAGTCAAACCCAAAGCCATCTACCTAGGCACAATGCTCTCTGTTCTGTCACTGGAATCCCCAAATATCTGTCCACAAAGGGCAAGACCATCACCACATTTTCACAACAAAATAAGAACATCACCATGCCACAAAAGGGGAGCATGTCAGCACTGGGAAGGTGGTTGGCCGGAGGCGTCTTCTATTCCCAGCTTATACTCTTTCCACCTTTCTAAGTGATGGCTTCCTTCTTTGTGAATGATAATGGAAATCGACGCAACCAGTCACTTGATGATAAAGTTCTTCATAACTCTGTGTCGGTGATGCAGAACCTTGTCCTATGTCTACATCAAAGATCTCAATGGTATCATAGTCTATCGATACCTTGGGAGCATTAGCTTCTCCCCCTGCCCATAGCACTCTAGAGAGCAACACAGCTCAGTCCCATCAGCCTGAACACTTCCTTGTGAAGGCTTAGTTTCTCCTCAGATCTTGGCCCCTGTTTTCCCCTGTCCCATGGAAACAGAGGTACATTTCAGGGGCTAGTGGGCATAACCTACCATAGGAAATTACCCAGTAGCCCAAGGAAAAGGTTTATCTGGTGAGGTATGTACATGGGAATGACCTAGCTCAGGCTCTGTGCTCATAAGGAAGGGACTTTCTCCTGCTTGAACTGGAGTCTCACTGAGCAGCCATCCTCATCTGTGGTGAGCTCATACAGTGTCCACTTAGGTCTCAAAGAGGCCTGCTAACTGTTTTAGAGCTAGATTCCTACTCTCTTTCCAGGAAAGAGCAGTGAGATTCAAGTGACCTGATGTGAAAGAGAAGAGAGTCACATATGCGGCAGTCGTGTGTAACTGTCTTAGAGCCTGGTGGGCTCTTCAGTATACAACTAAATACAACAGCTGCCTGTCCCTCAGAATCAGTGGCCACTGGTTCTGCAAGGTGGGGTAACATGGAAGCATGGGGAGGGGGTGAGCGAAGGTGCAGGCTCCAGGATCTAGATGGAAAATGTGCATATTTGAAATTCTCAAAGAACAAACTCAAAAGAAGCCATCTTTTTAAGACTTGAGGGATCATTTGTTACATATTTCCTGGGTTCTGATCATTCACACATTCATTTGTTCATCCAAAAGAGACAGAGAGAGATCTCAAACACATTCAATATCAGAGCTGGCTGATAATGTTCCTGGCCACCTTAATGTCACCTATAACAAACAGTAACTTATTTATGCAATAATATCTCCTCCAGCTATGATGAAAGAAAAAAGAAAATGGAAAAAGACTATCCAAAGAACACCGAAGAGGAGTTTTCAGGAGTGAGCGGCCAAGTAGATGCTGCTGTGGAGTTAAACGGTAAGTGTCACCATAGCAAATGGTCCCTGGGAAGCTGCAACAAGAAATCTGGGCTCTGCTTTAACTTATAGAAAATAGATTCCAATGGGAGTCACTGGTTCTTGTTCTGGTCCTAAGTCATTTCATGAATTTAAATAAACAAATTTCATACTAAGAGGGGGATTTTTAAAAAATCCTCTATTAAAAAATAAGAAAACAAAAACAAAATGACGGTTCTCCCTTTACTAGTAGATATGTTTAAAAGTGAAGTGTTAAGTTAGGAAATGTAGCTGACCCTGATCCTGTGCACAGCCCTGGGTTCAGTTTCCAGCTGATGTAAACTAGGCATGTGGCTTGTAATCCCAGCACTTGGGGAAGGGAAGTTCCAAGTCTTCAGCTACAAAGCAAGTCCAAGGACAGCCTGGGATGTGTGAGAGCCTTTCTCATATGAACACACAAGAAGTGCAGCTCTGGCCTGTAATCTCAGCATTCAGGAGGCTGAAGCAGGTAGATGAAGACTTTGAGGTCAGCCTGAGCTACATAGTGAGACCCTTTCTCCAAAGCAAACAGCACCACAGCGTAGCTTCAGTCCAGTAGTTAAAGTCTCAGCCTTCCTGAGAGTTTACCTTTCCACCACCCAACTCCTGAAATCTCACACATAGCTAAGGAAGTGAGATGAACTATTATATACAAATCAAATCAATTTAGTTACTTACTTTGAATCATGTTCTTCCTGAGTATGTGGCACAGAAACAGACAATGTTCAGAAATTGAAAGGAGATTGCAAATGTGGTCTTTATTCTCATGGAATATTGAGCATCCTTGGGAAATGCCTACCATGTAACGCAGATGGAATTATTGGGCGACAAGACAGTCTGTGCTGCAGTATTGACTGGTGTTACTAGACCTCACACTGACGTTCAGAAGTGATCTGAGACAGCGGGGCCAAATATGGCAGTTGGCTGTATCACGATGAGCCATTTTCTGGTCCTGAAAGCCAGTTAGACATTTGACAGGCTACACAAAGGCAAAATGACTAAGTAAAATCATAAAACATGATGAGAGTGATTTATCTCATGTCCTTACCCTGCTGGAGCACAGGACAAAGTGAGGAATGACCTGAGAGGCTGGGGAGTCAGGATGCTGAAGCTGAGCGGGAGACAAGCTCTGCCTTCGGACAGAGCCCAGTTCCCCACTGGTACCCCTCAGAGCTGCAATTGTAATCCTCCCCCCAGAGACCCACAAGCCATCTCCGGTAACCATGATTTCAACTTTATCTCTTCTAGGCTACATTTACTTCTTTTCAGGACCCAAAACGTTCAAGTATGACACGGAGAAGGAAGACGTGGTTAGTGTGGTAAAATCCAGCTCCTGGATTGGTTGCTAAATCCGCAGGGTTACTCCTCACAGGGACGGAGATCACTGTGAGCAACTGATGACCGGACATTATGGACTAAGCAGAGAGCCCGGACACTCTTGCCTGTCCTTCAGCCCTAGGGGTGATTCAAAGTTCCTTGAAAACAATAACAATTCTATTGCTTTTCCTAATTATTCATTTCCAATTTAAATCCAAATGAGAAATTAAGAAACCTTTACTCAGAATCAAATAATACACCCTTTGGTTAAACATTCTTTTTTTTTTTTTTAACCTACTGTGTTAAAACAAATTGATCAGTTTGGTTTCTATTTATAGGAAAAAAGACTGCATACACACACACTCACACAATTCTTTCATTAAGAAAGATCATTACCACACAAATTATAATTATCCTTTAAAAAGGCCTATTGTCCACTATGATGAATATAAATGTGCCTATTTACATGTTGAAGATGTCACTAACAAAATGCAGCACCAGGTTTGTTTCTTGGTTTGGGTTTCCTCTGGGTCCCCTCATGGGTCTCTGGAGTGGGGTTGGTATACAAACATTCAAATTAATTTTCATGCTTACCAAAAGCTGGACACTCTGCCACAGGGACCCTTTTTAACAAAACCCAATAAAAAATATTGTATTAGAACAGTTCCTCATTTCTCTTTTCTGTTAACATTTACTTGCCCTTATCATGCTTTATTTGGCAACAAATTCTGTGTACCTGTAGAAAATGTAAACAATAGTATCGTAAGCACACAAAGCCAGGAAAACAGCACAATCTGACTGATTTCCTTCTTCCTGGTTAGCGCCCCGCCCCCAGGGGAAGACATCTTTGATACACCTGTTTCTTCTGAATAGTTTTCTACATAAGGAAATTTCTGTCCTTCTAGTTAGTGGGTTTGTTTGTTTTGTTTTGTTTTTATTGTCTTTTTTATCCAACCTAAACCTTTTCTTCTCAACTCTACCCAGTTCACAACTCAGACATAATTATAATTATCAGTCTTATAGTTTTTAAAACTTTAGCCTCTAGAATTCCAGAACTGGTTTAGAGAAAATCTACATTTTAGGAGTTCTGAAACTGAGTGATATTTTACTTTATAGGTTTCTTAGAAGACCTACAGTTATAACAGCTACAAGCTGTTGTTAGCGTATTAAACTTGCTTCACATATTCAAAAAAAAGATTTAATGACAGTTATGGCAAGCATTCCATTAGGTTTCTATTACTGAAAGTCATAGTGTATAGCCAGCCAGATATTGACTATTGAAGGCAACATCTGGTATCTTTGCTAAGTCCATGGTGCTCCTATTAAGAAGCAGAACTGTTTCATTTTTATTGCAAACATCTTACTATCAATAAGCAAAAAACTGGAGGCTAGAGGGATGGCTCAGAGGTTAAGAATGCTTGCTGTTCTTGCAGAGGACCTGAGTTCAACCTCCAGAACCCATGTGGACAACTTACTACATCTATTAGCTCTAGTTTCAGGGCATCTGACCCTGTCTTTGGCCTCCTTGGGTACCTGAACATATGTGTGCATATTGACACACATACATATAAATAAAAATAAAATAAATTGTTTAAAAAACAAGCAAACAGCCAAGTAGTGTGTCAGGTCCTCACAGTGTTAAACAGAAGCCCAGCAATTGCACAACTGTGTATATACCTATGAGAAATTAAAACACAAAATCTTGTACACAGATGTTCATGGCAGCATTATTCACAATAATCTAAAGTGGAAATATGTCCATCACATGATGCAGGTATGAATAAAATGTGGTAGATTCAGACAATGGAATGTTTAGAAAACCATAAAAGGAATGAAGTACTGAGACACGCTGTAATATGTATGAAGTTTGAAAACATCATGCTAAGTAAGAAGGTAGACACAAAAGATCACATATTGTATGATTATATTCATATGAAATGTTGATGATAGAAAAATACATAGAGACAGAAAATATGTGAGCGCTTGTCAGGCAGCAGGATGCCAAGCAGCAGGGGACAGGAGTGACTGGGAATGTTCTAGAACTGATGGTGGTGATAGTTGTACAACTCTGTGATGATACAAAAGCTGCTGAATTGTACATTTTAAATGAGTGAATTATGTGTTTATAAATTCTGTCTTGATAAAGTTGGTATATTATAAAAATACAAATAAGCAAGGAGATTAAAGTGATGTGGTGATCCATGAAACATGGCACTGAAGAGAACTGGTGCTGAGCAGCAGATGGACACTTTCCTTCTGCACAGCACTACCCAGGAGAAGGAAGGCTGCAGATGCTGCCCTGTGTACAGGGATGTTCCTAGAAGCAAGGACACATTTGCTCTGGGGACAGGCTGGCTTCATTCAAAAATCAAGGACTTGTTTTCTGCTGTGTGACGTCATTCAAGTTCTCTGATCTCTTCTTGATCTCCTCCTTTGCAAGATAAGTAAGAATACCTCTTGACTTCCTGGAGACATTTAGAGGCTTAAAATATGACTCAGATTATACAAAGTTCTGAGAGCAGTTCCTCGTATTCTGAAAGGTCTACTAGTTGTCATTCATAAGATGATTAGCTAATTTTGTTCTGAGATACTGTGGAGAATTCAGATTTCCCTTGAGATCTCACAAGATCTGGTGACATGTAACGGCAGCACATGAATTGATAATTGGTAACCTGCAATTCTTCTTCTTTAAATTTCAGATTAAATAAAAAACTAGAAAATATACTGACTGTAGCCAGCCCCTCAAAAGTTTCTATCAAATTATCATCATTCCTTTGTTGGATCTAAGGCGTCCTGGCTTTCAGTTATAACACATGTACACTCTGGGAAGACGCAGGCTCTAAAGCATGAGACAGTCTTTGTTGTCATTAATTATGGCACTTACTCTATTAGAGGTGAGACGTATGAAGAAATAACTTACAACACATACAGTGATATTCCCATATCTGAGGGCTTCTTACCCACAGACTTGCCAAACAGGGATCAAGTACAGTGAGAAACAATTGCCTCTATATTGAGTATATGTGTCTTTATCCTCTGAAATTCTACCATTCTGCTACCTACACATCATTTTCATTGCGTTCTATATTTTAAGTACATACAGATGACTACACTATATGTGAGCATCCATACAGTGTAGTGAAAGGGGAGCATGGGCCTGCTTTTTGTCCGGCTCAGCTCCCGCACGGCTAGCTTATACCCGAAATAACAACACACAAATTGTATTCA
>LOEQ01005860.1:50299-67810 GCA_001685075.1 Bramus lutescens | reverse complement strand
CCTGATTGGCTGACATTTGTCTAGGGGTGTCCTGGTGAAGTGCTGGCAGGTGTTTCTGTTTACAGTGCTTGGAATGCCAGGAATTTTCTTCGAATGGTCTGCTCTTGGGTGGGGGTCGGATAATCTTGGCCTGCCAGGCATTGTCTCAGGGTAAACTATTGAGACTCTAGACTTCATTTAAATTTATCAATGGCCAGAGTCCCAGGTGATAATGTTTCGAGGAACTTCCTTTCTGCTCAGACTTAGATTATTATGTCTGGCCCTCACATTACCAAATACCATTTTTAGGGGTTTTGATCCAGTTTTTTTTTTCCAGGATGCTCTTAGAAGCTTATTTAGGCCTGTTACTTAGCACACAGATTGTCCAATAGAAGGGAGATCGTTATGTATTTGAGGCCAGCCTGAGCTACATAGTGAGTTCCATGATAGCTTGTACTACAGAATAAGATTCTATCTCAAATCAATAACCAAAGTAGAAAAAAAGAATGCAGACATGTCCTCCAGAGAGTGTTGTCATGAAGTCCACAGCTCCGGAAGGGACTCGTGTCTGTTATTTTTATTAAAGAAAGAATATGTTCAAGCTCATTCAAAGTGCACAATAAGAATTTGTTGCATTGAATGAGACACTATCACTGGCAGCAGGTAGGAGGGCACAATGTTGACTAGTTTACTTCAGTAAAATGCATAGTTGTGGGAGGTTTCTAAAGGGATATCCACTGCTGGTTGCTCTAATACTAACAGCAAGTCACAGCAGGCACCCTCCCTGAGCCTCCTGCTGCACCTTCCCTGAGCCTCCTGCTGCACCCTCCCTGATCCTCCTGCTGCACCTCCCCTGAGCCTTTTGCCTCCTGCTGCACCCTCCCTGAACCTTCTGCCTTCCGCTGTACCCTCCCTGAGCCTGCAGCTTTTCCTAATGGAGTTTCTATGGAAGTGGGTGGCAAATACCTGGATGGTCACTGCCAGCAGCTTCTCCTCTCTAAGCATGTGTCTTTATATAAATAGAGGTGAAAGTTCCATCTCTGCTTTACAGGGTGGTTATAAGGCTTTGTTGAAATAAATGTGGAGCAAATGTGCACCTGCCCCTAGGAAGGGTCTTCAGTGCCTTTGTGAGGTGCTGTCTGCTCTCGCCTCTTCATGTTCGGGCTGAAGGTCTCCCACTGCATCACAGGACACCTGGAGACTTTCAGACGTCCAGTTATGCATGGGAAGGTATGGGAGGGGGTCTGGTTTATCCCACTAGCTCCCAGTGGGTGTGCTAACCTAGTGGGTGTGCTAACAGCAAAAGAGTCCGAAGGGAGGAAGAGGAAAGGGAAAAGGGGACTACAGATAAGGAGATTCCAAATAGATCTGCCACCGACTCAGCTTGTGGACCTGAACAAAGACTTGGATGCTGTGAACTGTGCTTTCTTCCCAAATGAGTAACTCAGACTAGTTAAACTATCATGTGATTTCTTCTTCCCTACTGAAATGTAAATAGTCAAATGGCAGCAGCCTTCACCAGGCTAAGGAAACTTCTATCTCCCCACACGGTCTATGATACTTAATAGTCTTACTTTGTGCTCCAGTGCGCTCTCTCTCTCTCTCTCTCTCTCTGTATGCATGTGTGTATGTGTGTGTATGTATGTGTGTATGTGTGTATAATTGTGTGTATGTATATGTGTATGTATTTGTGTGTATGTATATATGTGTATGTGTATATATTTGTGTGTATGTGTATGTGTATATATTTGTGTGTATGTGTATATATTTGTGTGTATGTGTATATATTTGTGTGTATGTATATGTATTTATGTGTATATATTTGTGTGTATGTATATGTGTGTATGTATGCATGTGTGTGAGAGAGTGTGTGTGTTTGTGTGTGTGTGTATAGGCTAGAGGGTGATAGTGGGAGTCTTTAGTGGTCTTCCTACATCTTCCTCCCTGGAGCTGGAGTTAAAGAAGCACCCAGTTTTTCACAAGGCCTAGGGATCAAACTTGGGCCCTCAAATTTTTGAGGCAAGCTCTTCTCTAACTGAGCCTTTTTCCAGCCTTTGGTGTGTTCCCCAAAGACATGCTGATGCTTCCTGCTCCTCTAAAAATTAGTTCAAGCTATAGAAAGTGGGTGGTGGTATTGAGAATACACTGACCCTAAGGATTCCTCTCTTCATCTTATGTAACAGCAGGCCAGTGCTTTCTTGTCAATATTCAATTTTCCTCACCGGGAAACACTTTATTCCATAACTCTATAACGACTCTGTTTTCAAAGAACTATTCAAATCCGCAACAATGGCAGGTAGAAGAGATGCATATTTTCAAATAAAAGATTCTTTATTCTCTATCTACCAGAATTATCTTAGGAAATTCTACCTTCATGACTCTAAAAGAAAGGAAGGCAACAGCCTAGTGGTCAAACTCAAGGAAATGCAGAAATTCTTCGGCCTGCCCATGACTGGAAAGCTGTCCCCCCGTATCATGGAAATAATGCAGAAACCCAGATGTGGCGTGCCAGATGTTGCGAAATACTCACTAATTCCAGGCAGTCCAAAATGGCAATCCAGAAAAGTCACCTTCAGGTGAGGCTCACTTTGGCTCATTCTGATGGAGGCAACAAAACCTTTTTCCTGAGAACTCAAACTCTGTCTTCTTGTGTGCTGTCAGAATCATGTCCTATCCTTCAGACTTACCACATCTCATGGTGGATCAAATCGTGGCAAAGGCTCTCAGAATGTGGAGTGAGCAGATCCCACTGAACTTCAGGAGGGTGAGGTGGGGAACTGCGGACATCATGATTGGCTTCACAACGAGAGGTAAGGATGGCTCTGCAGGCTAAATCTGTGTGCTATTTTACCTTTTGCTATTTATATCAGTGTTCTCTTCTCAAGATTTTAACCCTTCCAAGAGCTCTATAGAGGGCTGTCATTGGTGAAACATGGTTAACATATGAGAGGCCTTGGTTTCAGTTCTCAGTATCGCACACACACACGCACACACACTCACACTGTCTTAAGATCTTGACTCCAGTGAGCCTTCCACAGACGGTGGTCCCCAGAACTGATCTAATAACAGACACCTGGACCAGATTCACAGCTCATCCTGTGTGTGTGAAATTGGCTCTTGGTGCCAGAGGTTAACTAATTGGACTGGCTTCTCTCTCCAACCTTCATAACCATATGATCTGAAGAGATGAGACGACCAGAGAAAACTTAAGCTGTTAACAGAAATCATGGCATTGTCTTGCAGACCATGGAGACAGCTTCCCCTTTGATGGGCCCGGAAACACTCTAGGTCATGCCTTTGCGCCTGGGCAAGGCCTGGGAGGAGATGCCCACTTTGACGGGGATGAACAATGGACTGACGGTGATGGTGCAGGTAGAGCCTATGTCTCTTCTACTGCATATCCTTCTATAAAGCCCCGACCTACACCCAATTTTATTTTGATCGTTTTAATTATAACAATTAGAGACACCTTACATGCCAACTCCTGTAGTGCATGCTTTAAATGTTTTATCTCATTTAATGTCTTCTTTTTTAATTTGTGTGTGTGATGTATGTAGAAACCCATAATTGGAGAGAACTGACTCTCACAAATTGTCCTCTGGCCTCCACACGTGTGTTGTGGCAGCACACACACATGCACACGCAAACACACACACGCACACACATACACACATTAAATAAAAATAAAGAAATACGATAAGATAATAAAAAAGTTAACCAGAAGAGGGCTTGGGCACTAAACTGGTCATAAACCTAAAGGGTAAACTGAGGGCAGCTAGAACAGCTAATTGCACTCTCCTGGCCCAAAGCTATCAAGAGCTAAAGGGCGAACTGACAATGAGTTAGCTCTCTCAGCATTGGGGACCGTAGCCTTTCTTCTGCTCTCCCTTTGGCTCCATGTCTGGGAGGCTGGTTTAGGGTAGGTGTTCCTAACCTTAGGTCACTTCTCTAAAGGACTCCTTCAGGCTCTCACTATTGTTTTGATGTGAACGTGAAATGTCCCTGAGAGCTCCAGTATTTGAATACTTGGTGCCCAGTAGGTGGTGCTGTTCAGGAACATTCTAGGAGGTGGAGCCTTGCTGGGGGAAGCATGCCACTGAAGGTGGGCTTTGATGGAGCGCCCTCACCTCGTGCTTGCTCTCTCTGTCTCTCTGTCTTTCTCTCCTTCCCGCTCTGACCCTTTCTCCCTCTCTGTTCCTGTGTGTGTGTGTGTGTGTGTGTATACACGAGCGAGCACATGCATGTGTGCGTGTGTGTCCTTCCTAAATGTAGATGAAATCTGACCTGCAGATTCCTTTTTCTGTCACCTGCAGTTTCTATCCCTGACTTTGTGGATTCTATCCTTCTGGACCAGAAGCCAAAATAAACTCTTTCTTCCTTAAGTTGCTTTCAGGCACAATGTTTTACCGCAGCAACAGGAAGTCAGCGATGCCAGAGTAGAAGCCAAGAGCTAAGGAATGCTGGGGTGGGGTGGCTCCTGCTTCCATTATGATGTGACAATTGCAGGCCCTTATACAGTTATTTTAATATTTACTGTGTATACTTCACTGGCTGCAGGCGTGAACTTCCTGTATGCTGCCACCCACGAATTTGGCCATTCTCTGGGTCTGAGTCACTCTTCTGTTCCTGGGTCTGTGATGTACCCTACCTATGAAAATGGCCGCCCAGAAGACTTCAGACTCACAGAAGATGACATTGAAGGCATTCAGAAGTTATATGGTAAGAGCTAATGGCTCTCGAGAAGAAAATGTCAAACTTGAAAGAAAGATGTCAAGAAATGGGGACCTGGAGAGTCACAGTGGGAGTTAAACCTGGAAACCTGTGCAGTAGTCCAGAGCAGTGGGAGGCTAGCCTGTGTGAGGCCCTCAGCACTTCAGACAGATACCAATAAACACCTTCCTAGGTTAAGCAACAGCCTTTCTATATTTCTGAAGAGGATGTTCTATGCTATGCATGCTATCCCTCAGGTTAAGCTTCTATCCACTCAGCCACCCCACCACAGCCCACATTTCATACTCTAAGCTTCAGAAGGAAGTCCATGATGGGGTAGAAATGTCACCATCCTTCTTTGTTCAGCTCAGATACAGCAAGAAAGCCCCCATCCCAAGCATCATTCAAAACTGCCCACTCCCAAGGACTTGCCCTACCTGGTTAACAGTGACCCAAGCTTCCCTGTTTTTATAAACATGTAGGGAAAGTGGTCACCCACAGACAGCAACAGCTATGGGAACCCCTGACCATGAAATCTCTAAATGTTTGTATCCCAGTTTCTCCTTCTTTGTTTTGACCAAATTCTAAAATCAACTTCATCGAAAGTAAAACTTGGTCAGTTTTTGCTTGATGAAGCTCATTGGAAATAGAGTTTGGGAAACAGGTGAGAAGCGTAGTAAAAAATCCATGTCCCCAGAAAACTGTGAGGAAAGAACATTCAAGGAGAAATGACTTGTGCAGAGGCATGTGGCTTCCATGGCCAAGTCAGGTCCCTGACTTCAGGTGTTGTGACATGTTTCTGTATCTTCCCCTTCTTAAAGCAACACAGACACGAGAATCTGGAATTACATACTCATCAAAGCCTACCTCACACATAAAGATGAAAATATGTTGTGGAAAGATCTGAGTCTTTGAATGATTAAAAAAGAATCCTGTGCTCAGGGAAAATTGTTTCTATAGGAAGAGAAATGGATGCAAGCATCTGCCAAACTTGGGTTCATTGTGGGTCAACATTGCCCAAGACATACTCCTAATGACAAGAGTTGCAAAGGAGGCTATCACAGCAGCACATTACCACCTGCTGTGCTGGAGTCCTAAACAAATTCTGTCTGTGTTGTTCTTACTGTCCTGAACCTGCTATGTAGACCAGGCTGGCCTTGCATATGCAGCAATCCCTCCCTCTTTGCTTCCCTGTTGCTGGAATTAGATGCCTGTGCCCTACACACTTCATCCAGCTGATACAGATGACTTTCTGGGTTTGGTTTTGTTTAATGCTGGGAACTGAAACTGGGACAATGCTGTTTTTGTACATATGTAGAATTTTCCTATGTGATTTATGACATATCTTAATGTTCGTATTTTCTTCCTTAACAGGAAAGAGGAATGATTCATAGAAGACGTAGACACTTCAGAGAGACTATCTGGGTTGTCTGTTGCATTCCCCAATCAGAATGAACAAACACCCTTCCTGGACTACGTGTGGCTCTTGCTTCATTTTTTTTCTAGTACTGGGGTGGGCTCTGCATATCCCTCTGAGGCTCATCTTTACTGGATGATTCTGACTAGTCTCAGGTGACGTGAAGTTGATAGACATAAGTAAATATGTGCACAAGTAATCCCATCACTATTCCATGGAGAAATTACTCATGCTTGAGAGACCTTTTTCCATGACAAAGGAAGACAAATCAAAGAAAAGGTCAGGATGAATCCAGCTATATTATTTGAAGTTCTTCCAGTACATCTTCACCAAATGGAGCAGGTGGGCATGCCGCCTCTTGTTAGTCGTTAGTATAGCCCCAAGCTATAACACTTCCCTATCCTTTGGGCTCAAGCCATCTCTGAATCCCCTGTGAAGCCAAGTTCTTCCCACAAAATACCTGAGCTCCCAAGGACTTCCGGCTTCACAGTTACAACCAGCTTTAAGTTCCTGTCCCAGTACCTCTCCTGATGCAGCTGTATCCTGGGTTCCCTCTCCTTGCCCTCTGCAAATCCAAATGTCAGTATCACCTTTTTCAGGTACAACACATGAAAAGAACAGTGGTGGTAGGGAAGCAGAGCCACACTAGCTCTAGACTCAGTGAAAGACTCGGTCGTAAGTCATAAGCTGAAGAATGACAGTGGGGACCCCGACATCCTCCTCTGGTCTCTGTGAATGCACACCAATGCTTACACAACCACACACATGGGGAGGAAGTGGATAACGGTAATGTGGATACCTACTGACCTTGAACCATGCACTTAACCAGATCTGCCTTTTCTCCCTGAGTTCTGCCTGCAACTGTCTACTTTTCTCCAGGCCTGGCCTTCAGACCCTTGTGAAGCCAGGCTTCTGCTGAACCACAGTTTCCTGCTCTCCTGTGTTTCATTTCATGCCCCCCACTCATTAACAAGCTTCTCTGGGGCATCAGGACACAGCCTCCAAAGGCTTGGCCATTCCTTCCTCTTTCCTCATCCTCATGTGTGCATAGTTCTCCCTGCAAATCAGAAAACAGAAATATATTGTTTTGTTGATGTATCTTATGCCCCATTATACACTCTAAAGAGGTGCATTCTTTGTCTTTTCAATTTCACATAGAGACTTCTTTCAATGCTCTAAAACCAGGAAATACCAGCATAGCCATTAGAAATGCATTAGAGCCGTGAAGCCATAATCCACACTACAGTATACACAGACCAGAGATCAAAGACACTTAAACAGAACAAAAGACATCTGTAATGGCAAACAGGAAGTTGTAAGTTCGTGAACTCAAGCTCCTGATTCTGTAGACAACAAAGCAATCCATAAGGTTCACCATAAGCAAATGCAGTCATGCACCAAGCATCCTTTTTGCTGGCTTAATACATTCTGTGTTGAGCAAGAGAATGTCGTATCTTTCTTGCAGCTGGCATGGCTTTCCCTTCCTTATCCAGTCTTCCCTCTATGCCTCTGAATGCCAGGATGCCAAGTTATCCCAGCTGGGAAGGGGATGCAGGACTGAAGTGACCTACAAGATGCTGTAGGGAGGAAACCTGGCTATAGGGCTCTGAAGACACCACCTCCTGAGTCCTGCTCCACCAGGATGGTGTCCATGTCCTGTCCTCCCCATCGTGTAGGTGAGGGCTTCTCTTCAAAGTTTTCATGCCTGGCTCATGCCCTCCAAACAGTTGGTCTCTTGCTCTTATCTTTGGTTTAAAATCACCTGCACAGTGATTGGACTGGGTCTCCTGGGGCTTGTAGCAAGTTTCATCCCTTGTTTCAGTCTTAGCAATGGAGCCCTCTTGACTGAGCATAGATCTTTCTTCAATGAAATGGCATAAAGATCACTTGCAAATAGAATCTTCCTTAATAAATAAAGACCTGGGCTCTGTTTTAATTGCGATTAAATGCTGGAGATGGCACAGCATAACCCCCTCCAAGTGTGGTTCCTGAGAAGCAGGAAGCAATTTCCTCCAGGCAACCCAGTGGCAGCTAAATGAGCATGTTACTTGAGGGCCAAGGAGAAAATACCTACGTGCCCCGAGGTCTGCTTCTATAGCGCCTGCATATTCATTTGGCAATGTTACAGATGATTCTGGTTATAGCAATTCTAGTGCACTTGTTCTTCAGGTTCTTTTCTCCTTCCACACCAGTGGCTTCTGAAAATATGGATGTGCTGTACAATAATATATGAGTCTTCCTGATCTGATGGAGTGGGCAGGCATTAAAGCTGTAAAGAAGGCCATGAGGGACAAACCTGACTAATGAAAGAATTGGGGAAATTTGGGGAAAATGCGGAAATTGTTATTTACCTGATCATAAAACTTGGCAAAAGAATTATACTGAAACAGAAAGGAACTTGACTATGATGAATAAAGTTTCTGAGGAACCTAGGGCTTTTAGGGCTGACTGCCTATGGCCTTATAAATCAAAATTGGAATTGTGAGGACCAACAATGGGAAAGGTACGACAATGGAGTGAAACCCACTGAAGTATGCTTCTGTAAACCGCAAGTTGTTAGTCTCTGAGGTGAAAAGCCTTAGAAGTTGTCTAATGATTAACTCAGCTAAGAATTAAGAATGTAGTGGCTGGCATGGGGCTTGGGAACTGGGGAAATGTCATGATGGTTGATGATGCTCTGATTTCAGGAATCTTTATACTTCTTGTGAACTGCTTTGCCCAGGTAATGATTAACCTGTGACAAGAGAAAAGGATCATTTTCCTTGTATAAAATCTAAATAAAATAAAATACCAAGACCAATAAAATACCAAGGTTTAAAGCTCGGGGTAGAAGAAGAACCTGCCCTGCAGCTGATAGCCTGTCAGCTTGCATTAGAATCCTGTGTTCATGTACTCACTTCACCTTCCAGACATTCCAGATGCGAGACCCACTTCTCTGCTGAGGCTGGTCCCCAGCGATGAAAGGCACATCAAGTGATAGCTTCCATGTTAACTCTGTTTCTTGGGCTAGCCTACAACTCTCTACATAGCCAAGAATGACTTTTAACTTCTGCTCCTCCTGTGCCCACCTTCCCAGTGATATACAGGTGTGTGCCACCAAACCTGGTCATATAGAGCTGATGCTAGAACCGAGGGGCTTTTGTAAGCTAGGCAAACATCCTGCTAACCGAACCACATCCCCAGCAGAAACAAGCTTTCCAGCCTCAGCACTGTGAGAATTTCCCTAAAGATTTAAATATTTTTATTTTATGTGTATGAGTGTCTTGTCTGCAGGAATGTAAGTGCATGCAGTGTCTACAGAGGTCAGAAGAGGACATCAGATCCCAATAAACTGAAGTGAAGTTGTTAACAGTTGTGAGCCACCACGTGGGTGCTAAGAACGGAACCCCAGTCTTCTGTGAGAGCAGCAGCTTAACCTCTGAGCCATCTCTCCAGCCCCTCTGTGGGCATCTTTGATTGTGTGCTGTGGTTTGTTTAGCAGTAATCTCTGGCCCCTCATGCATGCCACTAGAGCACCCTGAGCTGTGGCAGTCAGAAATGTTCTGACATTGCCCAGGGTCTCCTAAAGGGAGAAGTAACCCCCCATTTAAGAACCACTCTTAAATCACTGAAAGAAGCCACCAAAAACCACTAAAGAAAATTGATTCTTATTACCTTACATGTTGGGTCCCTTGCACCTTTCTTTCCATTCAGAGCTGCACGGGCTACTTTTATGATAACTTGACACAGGCTAGAGTTATCATAAAAGTGTCTGAGAAAAGGGAACCTCAATTGAGAAAATGCCTCCTTAAAATTGGGCTGCAGGCAAGCCTGTAGGCATTTTCTTCATCAGTGATTGGTGGGGAGGGCCCAGCCCTTTGTTGGCAGGGCCATGCCAGGCTGGTGGTCCTAGGTTCCATAAACATGCAGGCTGAGCAAGCCATGACGATCAAGCCAGCAAGCAGCACCCCTCCATGGCCTCTGCCTCAGCTCCTGACTCCGGGTTCCTGCCCTGTTTGAGCTCCTGTCCCGACTTCCTTCAGTGATGGACAGAGATGTGGACGCATAAGCCCAATAAACCTTTTCCTCCCCAGGTTGCTTTGGCTGTGATACTTCATCATTACAATAGTGACCCTAAGACAAGGTCCTTACATGTCTCTAATCCTATATCATCCCATGGGAAAGGAAAACCAGTACACAATTAATGTAAAATTGGCCATTTTTGAAACTCACTTGAAAAATATGTCACATTTTATGAAATAAAATAACTTGTATTCCAATGCGAAGATACTGTGTTTGTATTAATTTCACAAGACTTGTTTTTGTAACTGTGTGTGAGTGCATCTGTGCATGCATGTGTGTGCGTGCATGTGTGTGTGTTCTCCTCTTCTCCTCATTCTCTGCTGCTGCCATTACTTTTTCAAGTCAGTAAACTGCAATTTAAGAGGAGTTCTGAGATCCTGGTGCTATAACGCACATGTTCCTGGAACACTGGGAAAGCAGTAGGATCACTTGACCCATAGATAGGTGGAAAAAGAGAGAAAGAGGAAGAAGACGGAAGCTGGGAGCTGAGAAGATAAAAGGTCTAAGCACATACTTTGCTCCCCCCTTCAGACATTTCATCTTCATAGTATGAGGGAAGAAACTAGAAAGGGAAAAAGCCTGCAATAGACAAGGTATCAAAGGAATTTTTGGAAGACCTCAGACAGCCAGTGACTGAAGTACATCAGCCAAGGCTGGAGCACAAAAGTAGAGTGGCTGCTAAAATGTGCAAGTTCAAAGAAGCCTTGTGATCCAGGTGAGTCTTCAGGGCAGACGGAAACACTGAAAGCGGGGACTGAATTCTAAGTCTCTGACCACAATTGACCTCAGCTCCTCTCTCCAGGAATAGAGTCAGGTATCCACCATCATGACTGATAGTCTCAGTCCAGTCCTTAAAACACACATGGTAGGGGAAAGAAGAAACTCATGCAAGATTCCTGCTCACAATCACCAGAAACTCCAGGGGACATGATGCCCTCTCTGGTCTCCATGGAAACTGCACACATGTTCACATACCCCAACACAGAGACACACACATGAGGTAATTACAGATAAACTGCATCTTTTTAAGAAGGAGAAAAATAGGAGATGCCATGTAGCTGCCGAAGGAGAAAGATGCCAGCCAGAACCTTACCTGGTAAGTCACAGCCTTGTGGCGATACACAGATTAACAGCAATAGGTTAATTCAAGATGTAAGAGCTAGCTAGAAGTATGCCTGAGTCATTGGCTGAAAAGTATTGGAATTAATACAGTTTCTGGGTGATTATTTGGTCTGAGCAGCTGGGAAACTAATGAGCAGTCTCTGCCTACAAAATGGCACCCACCATGACGCTGACTACATCCACATAAAAACTAAGAGAGCTTGAGAAGGAATTCTAGACACAAAAGAACAGAATTAAGCACAGTTTCTTGGTAGCTGCATTTTTTCAGATAGATTAGATAGATTCTGTTTTCTGGCAGAAGTCTTCCTGACTCTGTGTTAGTGGCAAAAAAATTACACAGCTTCTTTAAGATCCAGCTTCCTGGTTTGTGCTGGCAGAACAAACTCTGGCTCTTTCTGGAGGTCCTGCACTTAAATGGGGTCTGTGAACAGCGAGTTACAAATTGCTTAATGGTGACATAGACCCGCTGTGTCCCTGGAGCTGGGGAAATGAATATATCTCTGTTGGACTGGGCAGAACAAGCATGCAGGGCTGCAAAGTTGGTCCTAGCCACACCTACTTAGCATTTTAAAAAAAAAGGACTCCTGGTCAGAAAATGATTATAGATATGCAATGAAGACAAAATCAGATGAAAAAGACCTCTGAATGTGTCATAGTGTTGGATAAATGGGAGAGAGAAGAAAAAGAGTATAGACAGAAAAATAAAACAAAGTCTTTAAAGAGACAGTAAATGTAATATAAAAGAGCACAGAATGATAGATTAAAGGAGTAAAGAGAGTTAAAATAGGGCACATAAAGATGGGCTATACACAAAGAGTCTGGATTATATATATTATGGTGTTTTCTTTAAATTTTTTGATTGCAGAGAGACATTTGATTCTAGGGGCTGCTAAGCTAAACCAACATATATACTTTAAAGGTATCTTGACTTCAAAATTTGGGTCTAAGGATATGTTGCTTTGGAAAAGAGATTCTGCTTCTGTTTTCACAGAAGATGAGAACCTGTGGATTCCTTTCAGGTTAATGTGGTTTGGTGGAACAAGACCCCTCCCAAAGGTCCCCATGAACCCTTAAAAATACTTCACCCAACAAACAATAAGGAGCTGTTTGGAGAGAACCATGCCCAAATCCCCAATATGACTGTTTATGAATGTTTATTTTCATTTAAAGGGGATTGATTAATGATCATAGTCAATTTCTTTAAAAAAAAAGTGGGGGGAAATATGATATAGAGTTGAATACTTTGCATTGGTATGAATTTTGGTCTATTGATACAAATTTAAGGATGCTTTTGTTATACTATGTATATGTATTTCTGCTTTTGTTTAAGATGTTACATTTGTACAGCTCATTTTAAAATGTAATGTATAATTAAGGAATACAGATTAATAGTCATCTATAATAATCAAACTTTTAATTACATTAGTTAGGTTTTCTAGATATATAGAGATATACTTTAGTTAGGTAGATAATCTTCAACACTCCAAAGACCTACAGAATATGGCATTTAAAAGGTTTTAAGAATTTAGGCTTATCTCAATAGTGAGACATGTCTGTTTCTGGCAGCACCAATCTACTTCAAGAGTATGATGGGCATTGAAGAGGCTCTTTATGGAGTTTGCTAGCCATTTGGGCAAGAAACTGCTCTTGCATGGACTTCTTGATGGTATGTTGTATAAAATGTACATGCAGGACCCACAGAAAAATGACTGCTGAACTTTCCAAAAAATGGAACGGTCCTTCAGAATTCCTTCTTCACAGAAGAAACTGCCAGACATTCTGCAGGACACAGAAGAAACTGATGAACTTTGCCATTACATGGCAGAATAGATCTTCAAATTTCCTGTTTCATGGAAAAGTCTGCTGAATACTATGGGCCTATAGGCTGAAGATGGATGCCCCAATGTTACATAAAAACTTTGGATGACTGTCCAGGCAGCGAGATGTCTCTGTCACTTCTAGAACTTTGGAAGTTGCTAACAATGTACTTCCTGTTTACTTAGGCAATATTATATCCTTCTGGGGTCTTTGAAGAGTTGAAGACAGATAGTTATAGGTTTCCTTACTTTTGATAAAAGATAAATTAAATATAAATATTATAACTATAATTCTTGCTTGATATCTGTCTTGTTATATATAATTTTACTATGTTAAAGTTAAACCTTCCTTTTTATTTAGACAGAAAAAGGGAGATGATGTGGGGTTCCCCTCTATATGCTGTGAATATGTTTTAATTAATTACCATTAATTAATAAAAAAAGCTGTTTCAGCCAATGATAGCTTAACAGAGCAAAGCCAGGTGGGAAATTCAAACAGAAATATAGAGAGAAAGTAGGCAGAGTCAGAGAGACACCATGTAGCCATCAAAGGAGAAAAATGCCAGTCAGAACCTTACCTGGTAAGCCACAGCCTCATGGCGACACACAGATTAATAGCAATGGGTTAATTCAAGATATAAGAGCTAGCTAGAAATATGCCTGAGTCATTGGCCAAACAGTGTTGTAATTTGAGAGAGAGAGAGAGAAATAATTCTTTCTTCAGTAGATGGCATCTTAACTCACTCAGGTATGCTGATCAGAACACTAGACATAGCACAGACAACAAGAATGAACTTGACACAGTGAACTCAAATTGTTTTAAATGTAAGGGCTCCAGAAAAGTCAATTGCTTGCCAGTTTTTTAAGGGCAAATATAAATATTTTCGGGTCATCGACCCTTTCTTTTCACATCTTTCTTCTCTGAGAAGTACCCCTGACCTTCAGCAGACCTTGTTAGCCAAGGTCTGCTATCCTACCTGTCCTACTTCCTGCTGTAGTCACTTGGAAAAGCAACAGACACCTGCCCCAGACATAAGCCATTGGGCACCTTCTTCAGAAGAATATAAATTTTTACTAGTATTTTCAGTATGTATTGTTTTTCATGCTCCAGGCACTGTTTTAAACTTGAGAGTGTGATCCCAAACCAAGAATCTCACGTGCTCATGGACCAGCAAAACTTCCCACAGTGAAGTAACAGCCCTAGAGAGAAGAAATAGACTAAATCCCTACGCATCACGTCAGTGGGTATGGGAATGGGAACTCAGAGCTGAGGGTTTTTTTTTTAATGTTTGCTTTGTTTTGTTTTGGTTTTTGATGCTGAGGTATGGCTGCTGAGGATCCCAGAATTACTGTGGGAATTTCTCTCCCCAAAGTCATCTTGCTCGGTCTCATTTGGGCTTCCTAAGAGATGATGTTTCTCTCCAATAATTCCCTTTTGGCTAATCTAGGACAGGACTTCTATAAAAGAAAAGGCTGCATTGGGCAGGGTTCTGTGGAGCAACAGAACCAATAAAGGTGGGTAGGTAGTTCAACAGTGGCCATCTGCACACTTGGGGACCTCTAAAGCTTGTTGCCTCCGCTGTCCCAGTCCAATGCTGGAGGCTTGCTGGGTTCCTGGAGGGTCATTGTGTATAGTCTAAGTTGGACAGCAGAAGAAAATGGAGTGTGCTGTAGTCAAGGGCGGCAGTGTCTGAAGCGATGGACACACTCACTCAGGGTGTGGTCAACTCCTCCCTTGGAACTCATTGTATGTGAGCTGCCCATTGGATGATATCACCTTGAGAGTGGGTCTTCCCACTCAGAGCTCTTTAGAAATGGCCATAGGTGTGTCTCCTAGGTGATGACTTGAGGTTTGTCACTGACATCTTCATCTCCTCATTAGCTTAGTTTACCATCCTTGTCTTGAAACATTCCAGAAAAATAGAGGTCAAAGATATGGAACAAGGGGCAGACCAGGTGAGTGACGTGAGGGGTTCATTGCTCTCTGTGCCCAGTATGGCGCTAGCCACAGCTGCCCTTGTGGTGCTGTTCCTACTGCAAAATAAAACATGGAACAGAAAGAAAATGCCTGTGCCTTAACTTCTGTTTGAAAACTGCTCATGCGCTTCCCTCCAAGGCAGACCTGGAATTCCCCAGTTTTCCCTTTGATTTGCATCACCCTTTTTGTTTTACTTTGTTACTTGTTTAATGTTATTATTTGAGACAAGGTCTTGTTTCGTATTCCAGACTAACCTCAAACTCATAATCCTCCTGCCTCCATGCTGAAGTTTCAGATTTGCACCATCATGCCTTGCTTCCCCTTTCCCCAGTGCTAGGGGTTGAAGCCGGGGCCTGAAGCTTACTAGCTTCATTATTACCAAGCTACAGCCCCAATGCCTATCCTTTGTTATACTTCCTTCATTTTATAAAGTAAAACTTATGATCCTTCCACTCCCAAAATTTGATGATCAATAATTAATCATAAAATGTTGTCCAGCAAGTCTTGCTAAATGTGACCCCTAGAGACTTTTTGGTGGAAGGAGAGAACTGACTGAAAGTTGTCCTTTGACCATCAAGGGCATACCATGGCGCACACACGCGTGCACACACACACACACACATACACACACACACTGTAATACAAATGTTGGAGAGATTTGGGGACAAACACCTCAGAAAATAGAAAAACAGAGTGAGCAGAGAAAGTCCCGGGAATCAAACTCAGACTGTCAGGCTTGACAGCAACTTCTTCAGCACCATTTTGCCAGCCCTCCCCTAGATCTCTGGCATGTCTAATTCTATATTTGTGTCCATGTTAGAAGACAAGAGTTGACAACAGAAGTGTCCAGTTTCTATTATTGTATAAAAACAACCCTCACGAGTAGCTCCTGAGAATAACCATGCCTTATGTCCCAGGACTCTGAGGCTTGGGAGCTCAGGCTGTGGGCGGTCCTGCTGTTCAGTAAAGCAGAAGGCTTGGTTTCGAAGAATGTGAGCTTCACTCCCAGATCTGCTGTGCCAGTGAGGAGACCACAAAGCTGGTCTCAGTGGAGACAGTCAACCATAGTACTTATGTGTGGTATCTCTGATGTGTAAGAATCTTTAAAGAAATGGGCAGAGACAGGCAGATCTCTGTCAGTTCCAGGACATGCTCCAAAGCTACAGAGAAACCCTGTCTTGAAAAACAAACAAACAAAAATCTATGTATTTATTTTATCTGTATGAATGCCTGGCCTGCAAGTATGTTTATACAACACATGTGTTCCTGATGTCCATGGAAGTAGAGGGCATCAGATCACATAGAGATAGTTGTGAGGCAGCATGTGAGTGCTAGGGATTGAACCTAGGTTCTCTACAAAAGCAACTGGCGCTCTAACCAGTAAGCCAACTCTCCAGCCCCAGCATCCAGGAATTAATTTTAATATCTCTTTGGACATGTCTTCAACTTCATACACCACCACTCCTGCCATACTCTGATGCTAGAAGCAACAATGGACATGGCCAAAATTAAACCATGGTGGGAAAAAGCAAGCTCTATGGGAGCAGGGGTGGATCCAGACCAGGGACATTAGTGGACCAGGACTGAGCCAGCAACCTGGGCGAGAGCAGACTTGAGACAGCAAACTCCACAGAAACAGGTACAGGGGAGCAACCACTGAGCAAGTGAGCCAGAGACATCAGAAAATCCCTTAAAGAAAACCAAGAAAAAGAAATCAAACATATAAAAGAAATGATTCAAGACTTGGAAACTGAATAGAGACAATAAAGAAAACACAAACAGAGGGAATTATAGAAACAGAAATCATGAGAAAATGATCAGGAACCACAAACACAAGCATGAACAGCAGAATACAAGAGATGGAAGAGAGACTCTCAAGCGCTGAAGATACAATAGAGGAAACAGACTCATCAGTCAAAGAAAACATTAAATCTAACAAAAGCTTAGCCCAAAATATTCAGGAAATATGGGATACCATGAAAAGGCCAAACCCGAGAATAATAGGTATAGAAGAAGGAGAAGAAGTTCAACTCAAAAGCACAGAAGATCTATTTAACAAAATCACTAAAAAAAAAAAGTTCCCAACCTAAAGAAAAATATGTCTATGAAGATACAAGAAGCTTACAGAACACTAAACAGACTGGATTTTAAAAAAAGCCCCCTCGCCACACAATAATCAAAACACTAAACATACAGAGTAAAGAAATAATATTAAGAACTGCAAAGGAAAAAGGTCAAGTAACATATAACAAAAAAACCTATTGTAATTACACCTAAATTCTCATTGGAAACAATGAAAGCCAGAAGGCCATGGTCAAGTGTTATACAGACATTAAGAGACTACAGATGCCAGCCCAGACTATTATACCCAAAGCAAAACTTTCAATCACCATAGAAGGACAAAACAAGATATTCTATGACAAATC
>LOEQ01005860.1:36817-47630 GCA_001685075.1 Bramus lutescens | reverse complement strand
TTGTGGGGTAAAAGGAACACTCCTGCATTGCTGGTGGGAATGCAAGCTGGTACAACCCCTTTGGATGTCAGTATGGCAATTTCTCAGAAAAGTAAGAAACAACCTTCCTCCAGACCCAGTAATACCACCTTTGGGTATATTTTTCAAAGGATGTTCAATAATGCTACAAGGACATGTGCTCAACTATGTTCACAGCAACATTGTTTGTCATAGCCAGAACCTGGAAACAACCTAAATGCCCTTTGATGGAAGAATGGATAAGGAAAATTTACATAATGGAGTACTACACAGCAGAAAAAAATAATGACATCTTGAAAGTTGCAGGCGAATGGATGAAGCTAGAAAACATCATTTTGAGTGTGGTAACCCAGACCCAGAAAGACAATTATTACATGTACTCACTCATAAGTGGTTTTTAAACGTAAAGCAAAGAAAATCACAAACCCAGAGAACTTAGACAACAATGAGGACCCTAAGAGAGACATACATAGATCTAATCTACATGGGAAGTAGAAAAAGACCAGACCTCCTGAGTAAATTGAGAGCATGGGGACCTTGGGAGAGGGTTGAAGGGAGGGGGAGAGGTAGGGAGGGGAGCAGAAAAATGTAGAGCTCAATAAAAAACAAGAAGAAGAATGAGGAGGNGAGGAGGAGGAGGAGGAGGAGAAGGAGAGGATGATGATCATGATCATGATAATTTTAAAAAGAAGAATTAAACCGAGGTGGTCCACACCCAGTTTGAAGAGGGAAAGGCCAAGAAATTGACAGTGGTGGATGTGGATACTCGGAACAGCCACACGGGGTCACCCTTCCACTTATGAAAACACCTGCCATTTAAACCAAGATGCCTGTCTAAACCAAGAGATTGATTCTAGCCCAAAGCATACTGGCTACAACAAACCTGCCTGGCAGGCCCCACCTAGGGCATCATTTGTCATCATGGCCCAGCCGTCAAAGCCAGAAAAGGACAAGCAAGGATCTGGTGCTGATGTGAATGTCCGAATAAGTCCCTAGACCACAACCCTCATGAAGGGAGATAGCTCGGTTTTGTTGGTGGTGCATTTTTACAAGAGCAGAAGGCTGTCATGAGACATGACCCTTGGCCACAGATTCGCTGATCATTCGGAGCGTGTGAAACAGCATCTCTTCCTGGTGCCGGCAAGCATAAGGAGGAAGGAAAATGGCGCTCTGGCCTGACCTCCATCAAAGGATCAAGCAGATCTGCTGGTGCCTTCTGAAACTTCCGTTGGTGAGGAACAGACACGGAGTTATGGGCTAAACTTCCACTATTGTCAGCGGTTCAGGTTTGCTTCCTCTAAAGCAACCATCACAGCCAGTTTGACTGTTAACAATTCCCTTCTAGGAGGAGGGGACAAAAGGATCCTGGGATCTTTGCCTCAGTATCCAGCCTCCCCTCCCAACCAGCTGTGTGCAGTTCTTCTCTGATTGCTCAGGGTCTCAGGGAGGAGCTAATGTCTACAGGAGAGGAAGCACCAGGGACAGGCACTACGTGGATGTCCACGTGGGGGCATCATCCATGCAGAGTTGCCCTCCTGCCTGTACTCCGCCTGTTGCTCCATAAGGTTCTCCATAAGGAACGTGGTGGAATCCCACTTAGCTTGCTGGCCCTCAGAAGGAGAGGTAGACATGGTTTACATCTCACACAGGGAAGAATTTTAGCAACAGCTGGGAATGTACCTTGATGGTAAAGTATTTGTCTATAGTAGGAGGTCATGGGTTTGAGTCCCAGCACAAAATAAGTTAATAAATTATTAACTAATATGTTAAGTGCTAAAGGAACAGCTCAGCTAGGCATGCAGTTTGGTAACAATGCCTGCTATACTCACCTTGCCAAGCTCATTCCTCACACGAGAGAATAATAGTCTTGCTTGTTTGAGACAAGGCCGTGCTGTACAGCCTTGGCTGGCCTTGAACTGACTCTGTAGACCAGGTTAGTCTCAGAATCACAAAGAGTCTGCCTTCCAAGTGCTGGGATTAAAGGCGTGCACCACTACACCTGGTTTACAATAGTCTTTTAAAATCTGTTGTCCTGATTAAATAAATTAACAAACAATCAAAAAATCTGTTGTCCTTTGCCAAGTCATATTCACAAAGATTCGTCAGTTTAGACTTGGTGAAGAAGGACGTTTCACCATCCCAGCATTGATGGTGGTGAGGGCCAAGCTTGGGGTGTGGTGTGTTTCTGCTGTGTACTGAAGCAGTGTCTCAGTAGACCAGGCTGGCCTCAAACTCTTTATGAAATGAGGACCTTGAGTTCCTGGCCCTCTTTCTCCCACTCCAGGGTATTGGTGACTGCATGAACCTGTTTAGGAGGTGCTGGAGATGGGACCCAGGTTCCGTGAGTGCTAGACAAACATTTCACCATGGAGATGGGACCCAGGTTCCGTAAGTGCTAGACAAACATTTCACCATGGAGATGGGACCCAGGTTCTGTATGTGCTAGACAAACATTCCACCAACTGAGCTGCATTCCCAATTCTTCCAGTTTCAATTTCTTGATTGCAAGACACAGTAACAGATTCTGGCCTAATGAAGAAGTTAAATTTCTTAGAAAATGACCAGAGAACTTACAGAATCCGAGAGAAGACAACCAGGCTCAGAGTATGAGGTCCCAGGGGGACCTGGTGACAGAGCCACAGCTGAGCTGCAGTGCAGAAAGCCATCTTGTGGTTCTATGTGGGTAACGCTGCCCTGGAGGGAATTCTGCCGAACTATCCCCACATACCACATACTACACCTAGACCCAGAGACTCGCTGTGTAAAAAGAGCACATTCCTAGTAACCCTGACAACCTGAGTCCCAGCCCTGGAGCCCACAAAAGTACAGACTAGTGGTGCCTGTCTGTAATCCCAGCGCTCCTATGGCAAGACTTGAGGGTAAATGGGAAGAATGTTAGTCAAGTATAAAAAGGCGACCTCTGACCTCTACGTACACATTCACTCTCACACATACATAACCACACAATAAATAATAAATGGTTTTTTTATAAAGAGATCACATTTATCTCCTTCTTCTGGAGACAGCCGAGGCTGCACATAGCACTAAACCCTAACATACACTTTGTTTTTACACACACACACTCAGGGACATGTTCATATACATTATTAAAAATAAATAATCTTTTTAAAAGATTTAGGTAAGTTTTAGGGTAGAATGACTGTAACAACACGGTGTAATAAGAGTCATTTAACGTAAACATTCTTTCTTTACAGATTTTCCATTTAATATTTTTAGACCACGTTTAACCACAAGAGAGTAAAACCACAGAGTAGGTTTTGTCCACTATCTTCCCTTTCAGAGGGTCAGGAGCATCTGGCCCCTCTCCCACATCCACAGGGGCAGGCAAGGCACTGTCTTCTACCAAACTCACTCAAGGTAGGATTCGTTCAGACCTTCCCAGTTCTCTAGTTAGAGCTGCCATGGCTTGGGAGGGAAGTCCAGACAGGCAACTCGGCAAGCAAAGGTGATTACCGCCAAGCCCGACCACCTGCGTTTTATCCCTGGCGCTAACATGGTGGAGAAGGAGAAAGATAACTTTCAAAAGTTATTCTCCGACCTCTGCAGATGTGCCATGGTGTGTAGCACACATATACACAACACATTTTAAGTAGGGACTTAATTAAGGGAGAACAGCTATCAGTTTTAGCTTTGTTATACTTGTTTGTTTGTTTCATTTATACGTATCTTACATGTATGCCACATGTACACAGGTACCCACAGAGGTCAGAAAGGGCATCAGGTCACACAGGAGCCACAGTGGCTGTGAGGCACTGGATGGCTACACTGGGAACGGAATAAGTTCTACTTCCTCGATGATAAGGAAACTTATCCGTTACTACCTTTCAGCTTTCTCTCTGCGCACTTGGGTAGAGTTTCAGAATGTCCGCGATGCTCTGGGAATCTCTGCCTTGCGTCCTCACCATCTTGCAGCTTTAGGTTGTTCTTTGGGGTAGCATTCATGATTGCTCTCTCTCTCTCTCTCTCTCTCTCTCTCTCTCTCTCTCCCAGAAATTTGATTTAATCACCCTTCCTTTGCTAACATTAAACATTATATGAGCATTATAAACCAAATTAATCCCTTTGTGACCCAGGCATATGATAGGAACTACCAATTACAAAATTGTAAAGGACCTTTGCCTATTTATTTTTCTGGCCCCTTCCAATCTCTGGTTGTTACTTTTCCTTTCTTGATTATCTCTTAATTTATTCCAATTCCTGTGAAAGAGGAAGCAAAAGTACCAAACCACACTATTCTGAGATTTAAAAAGTGAGCCAAGAGTAAATAAGCCAAGCTCTGAGGACCCTCCAACTCCAGTGGTTTCTGCCCTTGGAGAGCACCTTCTCAGGTACCCGGCTGAGAAACCAAACACACAGATCTAAAGACAAGTGAGGGCCAGGGTAGTAAATATGGGCTTGTGACCACCCCTAGCCACACCCAACCTCGGGACTTCCAAGACTCTGGAGCACATGTCCCCTGTGGAAGGCTCCCAGGTACCTCTGTCTTGATTGGAGACCCCCCAGTTTCCCTCACCTCATCTGGAACAGTATGAGGGATACAACAGACCAAAGACAGAGTGACCAGCCCCAGCAGATGAACACTGGCAAACCAACTGCAAAGTTGGTGACATTTGCTCTTGGGAAAGAGAGGCAGGGTGTGGAACAAGGATGACAGCTGGAAGGTGAAGGGCAGCCGGTCTCTCAGTAGCAGTATGATCAGGCTTGAAGGGGCCATTACTGGACATGCCCAGATACTGGGTCTGCTTCTCAGTCAGCTTGCTGAAGTAAGTAGGCAAGAAGTGAATCCCAGTGGGATATTTATCTGGGTGGATCCACAGCTCAATTGGTGCCGTCACCTGGTTTGTGAAGGAATTGTTCATCACAAAGCTAGGATGGCCCATGGCACAACCTATTTAAACCAGTCAACCTTCAGGCATCAGGATAATTTGGCACCCATTCCTAAGCCAGTAGTGGTGCACCTGGGGCTTGATGTTCACCTTCTCCATAGCGTTCTCACTGAACTACTTCACATCAAAGTATACACTGTTACATACAATGGTGCCATCCTTCTCTTCAAAGTACCAGCCAAGGATGCTACCAACATAGCCTGTGGTCGTGACAAAGATGCTGCCCTCCTTATAGGCCTTGTCACCTCATAGCCCTCCATGGCAGCTTACAGTACATTGATGGGTTCAATCTCAGTGAAACCCCTCAGGGCCTGGGTGCAGTCCCTGCCTACTTCACCAGAGCCTGCTCCCACTACCACCTTGCCTGAAATGATCACATCTATTACCTATTTGATGCCATCTACAAGGGACTCCCAGCAGCCATAGAGGTTGCCAAACTTGCTGTTGGTGACAGAATCATTGACGTTGATGGCAGGCATCTTCATCAGTCCACTGGCCATCATTTTGTAGAGGTTGTGGACCCCAGTCACGGTCTCCTTGGACATGGTCTCCTGATAGAATCTGTGAGTATTTGGATGTGGGAAATTCTAATTTTCCACTGATGTAAATGTGAAAAAATAAACAAACAAAGGACTTCAATATATTTTTCTTTGATTTGGGTATTTAGTTAGGTCACCAACATCATCATCCAGAATCATACTGAGGGGTCCATCCTTGAAGCGAGATGTCTGCTTAATGTACAATAGGTAGTCCTCATCTGTCTCACCCTCCAGGCCTACACTGGAATGCTGGCCTCTAGTTCTAAGTAGAGAAGATGCTGCACCAGGACCACTGCAGCTCAGCACTCAGGGCCATGAGTCTCAGTGAGGACAGCGGTCTCTACAGTCATGTGTAGGCAGCCAACCTATACAAATACACTTCAGTGGCTTAGAGGCCAAGTATATCTCCCAAAAGCATATCAAACTTGGCATCTCATTCTTGACTCAATACAGGGCCTTTTGTCCACAGGCAGCCAGTCTGATGTCTGCCACTTTGTAGGGCAGTTTACCAGACATGCTGGTGGCACTTCCGCTGTGACTGATGAACTCAGTAAAGGGGGCTGGACAGCGTGGAGCAGGGGTCTGGATTGTTTCTTTATTGGTGCTATTGAGAAATGTTACTGACTTTTGTACATTGATCTTGCAGTCAACACGGAACTGTCATTACTTCTAAGAACTTATTGCTTCCTTCTGCACATAAGTGACCATGACACTCACACATGACAGTCCTGACTCTTCATTCTCTATCTCTTTGATATGTTATGTTGAACTAAGCTTTTAATGTGATGTTGAATCTCACGGCAGTAAATATTCTTGTATTGTTCATAACATTAAAGCAAATAAATGATGCTCGAGTTTTTCCAGGTGAAAAGCAAATGTTTCCCTACCACATCAGAGAACTTCTTTTCTGGGCAAGAATGTGGCTCAATGGTCACTTACTAACTCAGGCAAGGCCATGGGTTTGATCCCCAGGGCCTCAGATAAAGTTGTTTAAGGTTCTAATGTGCCAGTGGGACACAACCGGAGAGGGGGCTGTACATTTCTTTATGTTCTAATTTTCCACTAATGTACATGTGGGAAATAAATAAACAAAAGATTTCATTATATTTTTCTTTCATTTTTAAAAAAATAACATTGGGATTTTTCTGAAGTAGAATTATCCCTTGGCATTCTAAAGAATTAACTATAATTGGTCATGATACATTAGATTCTTAATCATTCCACTTTCTGCTCTCTGCTTTGTAAACCTAATACACAGTAGGGTTCCTGCATCCACTCTCACAACTCAGACTAGTCTGTAATGAGCTATTGTTGCACTTTCTCTTATCAAGGCTCAATGAAGATTATATTGACATCATAAATTGAGGCTCACTGCCTGGCTTATCTTTCTTCAAGGGAGGAGATAATAAAACTGAAGTTTCTAATCAGCAAAACAGGGAAATTTTAAAAATAATGTTTATCAAAATTAGAATTGGTTCCTTAAAAAGTTAATGAAGATAAGGAGCTGGGGTGCGACTCCATGAGAGAACGCCTGCTCAGCATGCATTTATGATGTCCTGGGTTCGATCCCCAGCACCAAAGAAGAAGAAAAAAACAGAAATCAGTTCCTAACAGTTTCCTAATCCAGAGTATTAAAAAAAATAAATAAGTGGAAGTCTTAAATGAAATGAAAACTTCATTAAAAATATAAAAGTAATGGATTGTCCACACTGTGGGCCCCACAACCAGTAGAAGAGCCCTTCGTTCTTCTAACTTGTTTTATTATGCTTTAACAAGTGTGCAGGTCATCAAACATCTTGACCCACTCAGTCACCTCAATCATTCTTAAATGATTTAATTGGACATTAAATCACCTACCGCGGTGAACCTGTGGAACGTATTAGTTGTATTTCTCTAGTAAGTCACTTGGCCTCTCTGAGTTTCTGGTCGGTTCTTAAAGAACAGAATGAAAATCTTATCATTTACTTCTCTGCCTAGTCTAAAGAACAAATGAAATAAAGCAAACTTAAATTCTATCAAACACTAGGACTGAGAACCAACCTCAGCAAGCCACAGATGAAAGCAATGATCCTGGCACCCACTGTCAAGCTCAGCAGAACCACGAAGCCACCTTAACTGGAGGCAAGGAAGTATACATGAGGCTAGACCATAAGAGCCCAGTCCCCAGCCCCCCTCACCCCTCAGTCTCTTCTGTCTGCAAGGCACCTGGAAGTATTCTGAACTTCATGCTCTACACAGAAAAACTGGGAAGCCCAAGTCCAGTGACACCACCTTCAGCCGCTGCTCATTCCCATTGCATGTCCCACTACTGGTTCCTGGGTCTTCCACCCTCTTGCCAGTCTTCCTCTCAGGACTGTGTAGCAGGGCACAAGTGCTCACCCCACTTCAGTAAGTTTGGGAAGTTTTCCATTTCACCTCCTCTCTTTGATGAGGTAGGAAGTGAAATGCCAATGTCTTCCCTCCCCAGTGAAGACGTAGCCCTCCCTTCCCTGGGGCAAAGAGGAACATGTTTTTCTGGTTATGGATCTAAGGAACGCCAAAAAACATAGGGTGAAAGAGCAAGAGGCAGAAAGACTTGCCCAGACTAGAACGCTCTGCAGGAGTTGGGGACAAGATCTGAGAGTCTAGAAAGGGGAGGGTGCCAGGTTCTGCTTCCCACATTTACCTAGCAACGGGTAAGACTTCAGACAGAGGAAGGAGGGTCAGCTAAGCTGCAATGCCTGGGGCACTGGTTTCTGGCTTTACCAAATACTTCAGTGTATTTGGTATGCTAAATGTGTGTACTAAATGTGTCATGGAAACTGCCAGGAGCCGTCAAACTGGCAGAATGGTGCAGATTCAGACACTGGGCAGATTGGCAGTCACTGGGTGGAGAGATGACACGATAAGGGCAGAACCTTAGTGCAGGCAGAGCATGTGACTGGGGTGGGGCTTCAGAGCTGTCAAAACCTTTGCAGCAGCCCAGGAGATTGGCAACTGGGAATCACAACGAGGTGGATCATGACAAAGAAAAGTGATGTCTCTGGTAAGCTTGAGCTTGTGAGATATGGTTCCGCCAATAAAGATCTTGACAGAAAAGCATGAAGACATGAGTTTGGTCTTCAGAATCCTAGGAAACAAAGCTGAGTTTGTGGCTCCTGCTTGTAATCCCAGTATGGAGAAGGCAGAGACAGATGGATCCGGGGGACTCCCTGGCCAGCCAGCCTGGCCTAATAGAAGAGCTACAGGCCAATGAGAGACCCTGTCTCAAAACAGCAAAGTGGATAGCTCCTTGGGAACGTGTATGATTCCTTTATATGGATAAACACATATGTGCACACATCATTAACAAATACAGTGACACCAAAACAAATAAACAAAAAAAAAAACCAAGAAAACCAAACCTGTTACAACAAATAGATTACTGGCCTGGTGAACTGGTTGGTCTTGTGTAAACTTGACAAACAAGTTCGAGATACCTAAAAGGAAGGAAAACCATTAAGCAGCACCCCTTTGTGGCCTCTGCATCAGCTCCTGTCTCCAGGTTCCTGTCCTGACTTCCTTCAATATTGCACTCCCATGTGGAAGTGTAAGCCAGATGAACCCTTTCCTCCACAAGTTGCTTTGGTCCTGGTGTTTCATCACAGCAATGAAAACCCTGACTAAGACACATGGGCTTTAGATCTAGATGAAGGTAAGTGCCAAAGAAAAGACCTGGCCAGGTTACCAGGGCTAGACTCTAGAGCCATCTTTCCTGCCCTACCTTGATGAATCTCAGAAAAAGCTCCAAGGAGTAAGCAAAGACTTTCTCCTCTTTGATTTGCACTTCAAATGACTCAGTGTGGTGGTCAATTTTATTTGTCAATTTGACACAATCTAGAATCACCTGGGAAGACAATCTTAATGAGAGACCATCTGGATCAGGTTGGTCTATGGAGGATCATCTTGATTCTGCTCATTGATGTGGGCCTAAAAGCGGGCAGCATCTTTCTGTTGGTTTGGGTCCTGGACTATACAAAGGAGAATGCGGGCTGAGAGCAAGCACGTGTGCATTCACTCTCTTTGTTCCTGACTGTGGATGTGACAAGCTGCTTCATGTCCCTGCCTTGCCTTCTCTGCAATTATGGACTGTAACCTAGAGCTCTGGGCCAACTAAGCCCCTTTTCCCTTACATTTGCCTTTGTCAGGGTACTTTATCAGAGTAACAGGAAACAAAACTAACACTCACAGAGAAGACATCAGCTCTTTTCTTAAGACCCATCAGCCATGCTCTCAGGACACAGAACAATATACAAACATGCTTTTGCACAACCTATGCACAAGTTCCAGGTGCAAAAATCACAAGCCAACTCCCGTGCTACCCTGCCTTCCAATGACTCGGTGCCAAAGGTCACCAATTCCTTTAAAATATTCTTCTCAACCTCCAGTCCCCTTGCTTCAGATTCAGCTTGGGCTTCCTCAAACAGCCCCTGAACTTGTCCTGTTCCAATCCACTCCCCTGGACCATGGTGATCTTTATAAACACAGAGTGACGGTCATTCCCCTGGAGTACTCTTCGGTGACCGCCTCTACTGTCCTCAGTATATAAAGATCTGTAAACCAGTCCCTCCCCTGTCTGACCTGTAGCCTAACTTCTATCACCCTGGAACCAATAGACTAAAGGGTACAAGAAAAACAAAGAAGACTAGCTATATATCACTTTCAGAGTTTAAATTATTTACTGACTTAATAGAAAAAGGTTGCTACAGTTTAAAGGGCCCAATAACGTTCCTTTCCCATTTCAGGGCCAGGAGTCCTCATCAGTCAATTGTCCTGCCCAAAGCCTGTGATACTATGCCACACTTCTAGATACCTTTCCTGGAATACCGAACCCAAAGGGCCCAAATCTTCCCCCGGACCACAGTGTTGGAAGCCAGATTTTCTAATTTTGCTTTCTGGTATTTCCTAACTGTGTCTTACAAATGATTTGATTACAGAAGAAGGAAGAGAGGAAAACAAGACAGAAGAGGGAAGGGAAGGAGAAGGAAAGAGGGAAGGTGGGAAGAAAAAGGAAGAAGAATGGGGTTTAATTATTTGAGAACTCTTTTTTTTTCAAAGATTCATTTAATGTGTATGAAATATTTGGCTGCATGTATGTCTGTGCTCATGCTAGTAACTGAGAATCAGGGTGTGATCTTTTTAGTAAGTACTGGTACAAGAACATTGCACTGAACATTATTAACGTTTGCTCGCTGGGTAATATTTACCACCATGAGAGATGTTGGTACCTCTCACAGCCCCTTCTGGGACCATACTGTGTAGTAATAGGAGGGGAACGAGCGGGCCCTGCTTTTCGTTCCGCCCGGCTCCCGCACGGCTAGCTTATACCCC
>LOEQ01005859.1:53005-69516 GCA_001685075.1 Bramus lutescens | reverse complement strand
CCTCGAACTCACAGAGATCCGCTTGCCTCTGCCTCCCAAGTGCTGGGATTAAAGTCATGTGCCACCACCGCCTGGCTGCTTTTCAGTCTTTTTATGCTGATTCTAATATTGTTAGTCTTGCATCACATAATACATTGTTTATAATAGAAGGAAGGTTTAGTTTACCAATTATGTGCTTTTAGTACTATCTAATATTATTAATCATTTTCAGAAATTGCCTTTAAATTATGATACTAAGTTACACATTCATTTCTTATTACATCTTATTTTTTTAAACATATTTCTCCTTTTTATTTTGGTAAGCTACATCTTAGTAGTTGGTGTTTACTGAGCTACTATGTTGAGGTGAACACTGGGAAAGCTTCGTATATGTTATTGTTAGAAACAACAGAAACAAAATAATCTTCCCTAGCAGGTAGAAAAACCCAGAATGGCATTCTTGGTTTTTTGAAAAAGAAAACTGATGGTAGGAAAACATCTGTGCTGTCTCCTCAGAGCGGGCGCTGAGCTTCTGGAGAGCACGCTCCATTTCCTAGTATCTTATTCTCTGGTTGGTCATTTTTTACTCCCCGCTACATGCTCAACACAGCCATTGTCCTTTAGGGCCAATACTACGACGCTTGCTTATTTTCTCTTCTCCCCACTCAACTTCATCTTATTGGAAATTTTCATTTCTGATGTGTACTCTCGTTTTCTCTATTGTAAGGGTATTTTTTTAGGCACTCACGGCATTCTTCATTTTAAGTGCTTGTTCCTAATTGATCCAAAGTAACCATAGTTGTGTATGCTGTAGAATATGGTTTTGATATATCTGTCAATTGTATAATAAATGGAATTTGCAGATCTAGCTCCTCAATCATTTATGATTTTTATGGTAAGAATAGCTGGGGTCCTTCAGGCTACTGTTTGATGGTTTGCAAGTTATGAGCTGTCAGTATCCTGTAGTGATAGTGAGTGCTTCCCATATGAATTGGATATTAGTATGGCTCATTTGGAGAAATAATTCCTATATATGTCCAATTTTGAACCAAATTATTTGAGTACTTTTGATATGTCGTTTGACAACACTATCATCTGAATTAACCATTGAGGGATTCATTTCGGACAAACATTCATCATCGAATTCTAGAACAATTTGAGTGCACATACTTCTACTACACATTGTATAGATTTCAGCTATTTCTGTCAGGTAATCAGTAGGGAAAAACTCATGAGTGAAGCCTCTCTAGAAGCCCAAAATCACAGATTCTTTTCTCTCCTCCCTAGTCCTCATTTACCCTTTGCAGTCTAGAATCCTCCACTGATGGTGTTTTTCTTTGTGTGAAGGAACACTGCCTTTGTAGCGTTCTTTACTGTAGAGTTTGGCTTAAAGCAAATACATCCCGTGTTTTCAGTTTCCATTGCTTTCTGAGTGAGGTAAAACATATACCGAACTTGTTTCAAACTTGCTGTCTACCTAAGGATGACCTCAGACCTCTGATGGTCCTGTCTCAAGTATCCAAATGCTGGGATTTCCAATGTGTAAGACCAGACTTGCTTTTATGCAAGCACCTTTAGTTTGAATTTCCAAATACTAAGACCACAAACACCTTTTCACATATTATCTGTTTGGGTTTCACATTTGAAGAATGGTCTTTTCAGAACGTTTGCCCACTTTTTAAAATTCGTGATTTGCTTTTTCTTAGGAATTCTTTTGAAGTACTTCAAAATATCCTCGACATTAAACTTCTGTCTGATATAGTTGGCCAACAATTGTTCCCATTTTTTTTCACTTCTTACTCTCTCTAGTGTTTCGGCTGTTGTTTCCTTTGCTTGGCAGAAGCTTCTTAATTTCATGTGATTGCATTTGTCGGTTCCAGTGACAATGTCTTATGTTACTGGAATCTGGTTACCTATCTGGTAACTTAGAAATTTAAAATCTTTGACCTTTGATTTTTCGCAGCAGGGTAAGAGATGTGGATCTACTTGTATTTTCCTTTATATGGAATCCAGGTTTTCCACATCATTTATTTTAAAAGGTATTTGGGGGCTGGAAAGATGGCTCAGTGGTTAATGGCACTGGCAGCTCTTCCATAGGTCCTGAGTTCAATTCCCAACAATCACATGGTGGCTCACAACCATCTGTAGTGAGATCTGATGCCCTTTTCTAGTGTGTAGGCATGCTTGCAGGAAGAATAAATAAATTTTTAAAAATAGTATTTTCTTCAGTATATATTTTTGTTAGTTTTGTCAAAACTGTGGCTGTAACCATTTGGTTTGCTTCTTGATCACACACATGCATACGCCCCCCCCCCGTGTGTGTATGTGTGTGTGTGTGTTTGGTTTTTTATGAGACAGGGTTTATGTAGTTCTGGCTGTCCTCTGTAGACCAGGATGACCTCACACTCAGATCCATCTGCCTCTGTCTCCCAAGTGCTGGAATTAAAGGTGGGCACCTCTACTGCCCAGGCCTATATGTTATATTTTATCCCAGTCCATTTAGTGATACGGCTTTCAGTTTTTACTGTGGCTGTGTAATCTACATCAAGGTTGAACATTGTGTTACTTCCAACAATGCTTTTTATATCAGATATTGCTTTATTTATTTAGTCTTTTGTGCTTCCTTGTGAATTTCTAAGTTGTGGCCTTTCCTATTTCTGAGGCCACTGCCTTTGCAGTTTCTCCATCCCTTCTTACAACCACTTTCTGAACTTCTCAAGTAATTCCTCCATTGCTTTGTCTATCTAGTTTTCAATTTTTGCTGCTTTTTAGAGATGTCTAAAGAGCTACAAGTCATGAAATATTTTTACAGTTCTTGACTTAGGGAGTTTTCCATGTTCAGTTTTGTCATTTGATCTTTTAACCTTTTCAAGAATTGGTCAGATCTTCCTTCTTCCTCCGTTGAATATTAAAGACCTAATCCATAGTTTGGTTTCTGGTGTTCGATTCCTGATTCCTCTGCTAAGAAGATCCCCACATCACTCATATATTCCTGCTGGGTCTTGAGGTTATTATTCCACTGGGGATTCTGGGCAGGATATTCAACATCCGTGGTCCAAACCCTGGTAGAAATGGAAAGGTCCCTCCTAAATGACCATGGCAGCCTGCCTATTCATCATCATCCTGCCCTAGGAAGAGAGTGTCCTGGATCGACATCTAGTTCATTTTGTATTCCCAGGAACAATTCTGAAGCCTTTGTATTCAGGGTATAATTGCTTCTCCATCCTGAGTAGGGGGTAGTGAGAGAAGTTCAAAGTAGATACCCTCGATTTTCAGAACACTTCCTGAGGGGCAATGCCAGGGTCAGGAAAAATACTGGAATTGAACATACTAGATCAAGCCTAATGTGGCGGGAAATCCTACCAGACAGACATCACGGCGCATCATCCTCCGCCCTAAAGATGAATTCTCTCCGGGAAAGGCATAGCCTGAAAAACCTTTTTAAACAACAGGGAACAATGTTGAGAAGGGCACAGACTGATCTCAACACTTGTATTCAAATAGCAGATGCAGGGAACCGGGGCTCAGCCTTGTATCTATCTACTATATTTCAATTGCTAAACACCTATACAATAGCACTTAGGTAGGGCAGTGTGATAGAACCGACTCCCCAAATTACAACCTTAAATCAGGCCTAGAGCTTCTATTAATCTGATAAACTGTAGGGGATTCTCCTCTGAACTCTACTCAAAACGAAATTCCCTTTGTTCTTGCGGGATGGCCTCCATATTCCGGCTTCCCCGCTGCAAATGGCCATCATTATTAAAAGACTTGATCTCCCGAAGATTGCCTCTGAGCACCTGTATACAGAACCTGGGAAGAATGTTCAACGTTTAAAACATTCTGAAGCAGGCGAGTTTTAAATCACAACACACGGACGAAAGTAAGCAGTAACCCTAATAGTCATTGCTGTCAAAGGTTCGACTCACATTCAAACAGCTCATTTTGAGAACCCGAGATTTTAAAAGCAGCAGCTTGACTCCCGGTGGCTGTCCACGTGCAGACGATATTAGTTTCTACCTACCCTCTAGTGCAAACACACTGCACAAAGCCAGAAACTTTACAAATCACCTTTCCGCGCTTCCGGAAACTCACTCGCACTGAATTGTGGGAAATGTAGTCTCGCCCGCGGCGACGTCACAAACAGGGACCCTGGGAAGGGGCTTCCGCGTTCGTTCTGCGCCTGTGCGTCTCCGCGCTGCGCCGGCTTCTCCAAAGTTGGTCCAGTGTCTCGGGCCCAGTTGGCGCTCTGGTAGCATCTCTGACATGGAGGTTGGTCCAGGATGTAGCGCAACCGGAGGGACGGTGCGGGGTAGGCGGGTCTGGGTTGGAGGGTGCACTCCTGGCGTTGGTGGGAGGAGGGAAGAGCTGAGTGGGAGGTGCTGTGCCCACCTAGGCTGGGCCATTGCCTCTGGGTGCAGGTTAGCGATGGGGAGAGAGGGTCGTAGGGATGGTGCAGGGAGCGGTCGCTTCGTTAGGATGCGGCTACCTTAGTCTGCCCTGCACTTCTGGGATAGGGAGCTGGCTCGGTAGCCCAGGAATGGAGAAAGGTGGCAGGTGTAGCATCGCCCGGGCAGGGTGCATCTGATGACAGTTTGGCCCTGAGGAGCTTGCCATTTCTAACAAACACCGTCTTGATGGCTGCTGTTCTTGTGAAGTTCTTGGCCTATGTGGAGTGAGTGGAATCTCTGGGATCAAGCCTCCTAGAGTTTTCTCTGGGGGCTATTGGTGTGATAGTTGTTTCGTTTTGTCAACCTGACACAATCTAGCGTCACAGGAAATAGATTCTTAATGATAAGTTGTCTAGATCAGGTTACCCTTGGGGATTGCCTTGATTAATTAGTTGATGTGGGGTGACCTCGCCCCACGGTGAACCTCACCATTCCCTGACTTTGGGTCCTGGACTGTATAACCGAAGAAATCGAGCTGAACCCTAGGAAGCGTGTGTACATTCTTTCTCAATCCATTTTTCTACTGATGTGACTAGCTGCTTCAAGTTATTACTGCCTTGAAGTGATGGATTCTAGTCCAGAACTCTTTTTACCTCAAGGATTTTTTTTGGGGGGGGGTATTTTATCGCATCAACTGGAAATGAGATTAAAACAGGATGTTAGTTCCTATCCATTAATCTAATTAAAAATCCTTTTAGGATTCCATACATTATTACTGTATTTACATTATTTCTATTTCTTCTTCTCCCCTTCAATTTCTACTGTTTCCTCCACTTTCTCTTAAATCTATGACCTCTTCTTAATTATTGTTTTAAACACACATACAGATACACACACACACACAGACACACACACACAGACACCCACACACGTACGCATAAGCACAGCCTGACAAGTCCATTTGGTATTGCTTGCATGTCTTAGGTCTGATTGCTTAGGATTGTTTGACCTATCAGAAACTCATTCCTGGAAGAGATCCAGCACTCACTTTGACACTGGGCATGCATAATGTGACGTGTACGTACATGCGGTCAAACACCTATACACATAAATAAAAAAATAAATAAAACTTTTTTAAAAGATGAAAATATTTCTTGTCCACCGAAGAGAGGGCAGGGCAGTTAAGCATGCCTGCTGCTCTTACAGAGAACCTGGGTTCAGTTCCTAGCATCCAGCGTGGACAGTTGCCAACTCTAAATCCAGCACCAGGGGGTCTAGTGCCTCTGGCCTCTGTGAGCACTGCACTCATGTACAATTAAAAATAAATATATATTTTTAAAAATGGACTCATTTTCCTGCTGGGGCACTTGCCAATAATATAGAATACAGTGGTAGAAATTGCTGCCAATGAATGATTGAGGGGTTTAGGAGTGAGTATGTGCACAGCTGTAGGCTTTTGAGGTACTTTTGTACACACACATGCACACGCACACACACACCATGGCCATTCAAAATTTATTTGAAAAATACTATCTTCAGCAATGATATAAATAACCACTACCTTTTGGATCACTTTTCTGGTGGCTGTGACATACTACCTCACAAAAGCAATTTCAGTAAGAAAGGAATAACTTTTGCTTAAATTTCCTTGAAGTTTGGGGTCCAGTCCATCCTTGCTGGAAAGTCATGGTGGCACGGAAGTGAAACAGCCGCTCACATTACAACTGCAGTCAGGAACTAAGAGAGATGGACGCTGCTGCTCTTGCTTTCTCAGCTGAGCCTGGGACCCCAGCCCATGGGACCCTGTCCTGCTCCCTTCATTTCCATTGGGTCTTCCACCTCAATTAGTACCATCTAGAAACTCCATCACAGGCATACTATGACATGCTAGAGCCCACTGACTTGGCAGTATTGACCATTACATCCTTTTACTTTATAAAACTGTGATTGAATTTTAACCTTATAGCTCTGCTCTTGTGGAATTAGCTTAAGATACAAACCTTGCATAGCTATAGAATATTTTCTATATCATATTCTTACATTATATCTTTGTTTCTACTTTTCATACTTTGAATGTTTTGTTTAAAACTTAGGCACAGGCACAGATTTGCCAAGGTCTACTCAGAGTTATGCCTATAATCCAGTTATCTGGGAAAGTGAGGCCAGAGGGTTCCCATGAATTTGACATCACCTAGGGCTATGTAGTGAGTTCCAGGCCTGCCCGGGCAGCATTCAGAGACCTTGTCTCAAACTAAAGAAAGCAGTAAGAGATTCCATGCAGAATGTCTGTATTTGGGCCTGGTTTTTCCCGTCTGATCTTTCATGCTGTTCACTTTATCATTTTGATCCCATTGCCACGTTGCTGGGATTTTCCAAGTTCTCTCAGCATCCCGGCCACTTGTTCTTCTGATGAGTGTCGCAGTGCAGATGGTGGCTTTAATTGCCGTATTTTCATTTGCTCTTCCCAGCCCCCATTCCACTTCTCTGCTTGCTCCTGCTTTTCCTCTTTCACTTTCTCACTCTTTTATGCTTTGTTTTGGGTTTTTGAGACACATTCTTCTGTAGTTCAGGTTGTCCTCAAACTTGCTATGTAACTGACGTTGACTTTAACTTCTATTTCTCCTGACTCCTGTGTGCTGGCATTACAGCTGTGGGCCCCTTGCTCACTTTTCTATTCTGTATTTTTACTCCTCAGTGCCCTGTAAAGATGGTCATCTGTCACTTTGTTCTTTCTTTGTGACTTATCCTTAAAACATAACTTATTGTTAAAACAAGACCTAATTGCTTCTCTAATTAGTTTAGGAAGTGGCAAAATTCCCCGGGGGATGGACTCAACATTTGGAATGTAGGAAGGAAATTTGAAGGGTTGTGTGTGTGTGAATTTATAAGTTATTATTATTATTATTATTTTGGTTTTTTGAGACAAGGTTTCTCTGTAGCTTTGGAGCCTTTCCTGGAACTAGCTCTTGTAGCCCAGGCTGGCCTTGAACTCACAGAGAACTGTCTGCCTCTGCCTCCCGAGTGCTGGGATTAAAGGTGTGCACCACCACTGCCCGGCAAATTTATAAGTAATTATGAGTAAGAGGTGCTTAGCATTTTTGTTGTTGATATTAAATCCGAAATATTCCATCATCGCTCAACATCATTGATCAAGTTAGATTTATAATGTGTGTGTTTTGTTGATGTCTTTGCTGTTGTATTTCCAGAGTTGCCTCATAATCAGAGAATTAGTATTGAGAAGAAAGTTATCTAATAGGCATAAAAGCATGAAGTGAAATGTTAAGGTCAGAAATATATAATAAGAAAATATTACTTACATTTTGACTATGTTAGTAGTTAAGCATAAGTGCTGATTTTCTTCTGCTAACAATATTCACTGATGTCCAGAGGTATTTGTGATCATTCTACTTAGTGATAAGAAATAGAACTTGTTTCACCCAAGCGGTAGTGGGTAACGCAACCAAAAACTGCTGCCAGCCACCTGATGACTTCCCTTCATCTGTTGGGGACCTCCACTCAAAGTTGATTCTTTGATTTTGCTGTAGAAAAGAATTTCTGGAGGCAGAGTGGGAGTTTATTAAAAACAGAGCATTGGGCCGTCAGGGAAGTAAAGTCACCTCAGAAAGCATGGGGTGGACTTCTCAAAGGAGTATCTATACAGTAGCCTTATGCAGCATTTGGGGGCCTCTCAAGCTAGAACTCAAAGGTCACTGAGGAACCTCCATTGAGAAAATGCCTCCAAAAGGCCCAGCTGTGGTCTGGGAGCTGGGAATCTGGATGTTTTGACCTGTTGCTGCTTTGTTACCTTAGACTGGCAGTTATTGAATCACTCAGGGTTTTTGATAGAGAAATGTTTGGGATTCTCTCTTCTCGGTTGGATTTGTGTTTGGAAAGAGCTGTGATCTATAAGGTCTTCATACTCTCCTTTCTCCACATAGGTACTATGGACCCTTAGGTTTCCCAATCAGTGACCTCACCATGCAGAGGTTGGGAAAAAACAGTAAAACAAGAAGCCCATTTGGAGTTCTAACTCTTTAATCTACTATAAATCATCTCTTACCTTCTAGGATTAATAATCATATTTTTGTATAAAAATTTTTGATTGAAGTGAACCTGAATGATTTAAGCCGATATTAACAAGTTTGAGATGTCCTTATATCAATTATTGACCTCGATTTTCTAAGCAGACGAATTCTGGTGCTTACATCCACAGTGATCGCCTTGATGTTGGACTAGGATATCACAAAGGTGTGAGTGCTATTGCTGATTTTTTTTTCGAGACAAGGTTTCTCTGTAGCCTTAGAGCCTGTCCTGGTTGAACTCACAGAGATCCACCTGCCTCTGCCTCTGCCTCCCAAGTGCTGGGATTAAAGGTGTGCGCCACCACCACCCAGCTGCTGATTTTTCTTTAAAACAAGTAGAATTTTGTGTGGTCTGAGTTTAGACCACTGTAACCCAGGATGGCTTCTATTAATGAATTCCTGCTAATAAAGAAGGACAAGGCAGATGCAGCCAACTTAATCAAGTACCCTTAATCAAATATGGAAAATTGTCTAAATGTAATATTTTGTACTGAAGCCCTGCCCAAGATCAAGGATTGCTGAAGTAGTGAATCTTGGTAAATGCACCAGAGTTAAAGTTAATTCAGTGAAGCCCATGTTCTTTCCTCAAAGATATGTGCATGACTAACCTATTGCTATTAATTATTCCAACTGTTTTCATTTGTGAGTACCATCGTCTCATGTGTAATTATAAATCAGTGCAACCTTATTGAAAATTCAGTCTTTTCTTGCAAGGGTCATGTGCCCTCTGTATAGGAAGCCCTGGCTAAGAACTGGTTATTCCGGCATCATCTTATCCAAGAAAACCGTAATGACTTTGGCAGTAGTTGTTTTGTGGCTGTGGAAAAGATGGAGAGGAGACGAATCACATAGGCACTGGAGAATAGGAACTGTGTAGGACTGAGCACTCTTAAGTGGGACGGGATGCTTGGAGTGACTAATATCATTTGGCGGACCTGTGGACCACACTGGGGTCAGTGATAAGAATCTGTAGCCCCCAGTGTGCTTCTCCACAGCTCCAGTCCACTTTGTCCCACATGGTGTGAACTGGGCTGGGTGCTGGGAAAACGGGTGTTTCAACCTGTTGCTCTTTGTCTCATAGGACTGGCAGTTCTTGGCCACAGCCCCATATTTCTGCTGAGGGTTTAAGGTAATTTTTGACAAAGCTATCCAAAATATATACTGGAAAAAAAAGACAGCGTCTTTAACACTTACTATGGAGAAAACCATTTCATACATAGGATATCACAGGAAATATTCCCTTGAATAAACAATTGTGATATATGAAATTAAATGTCTTAACTAGAGTGAAGAGACAGCCTACAGAATGGGGAAAAATCTTTTCTAGTCATATATCAGACAGGGTACTAATATTAAATGCATGAAAAGTAATGCAGATTCCATGTGTCTGGGTCTAACTGAACTGCAGTTTAACCTGGGTTCTCTTTATACTGGGAGGAAGATGCCTTGCTAGCCCCGAGGATCGCACAGATGGCTGTACAGAGCACTCGTTGAGCCTTTCCACATCTCCCTAGCAAATACACGAATATTTGTCTACATGCAGCAGGGTGAGAAGCGGGGGGAGAAAAATGAAATAAAACTTTAAAATAATACCTAATGTATTTGAACTATTTCAAAAGCATTGTACTTTTATTTTCCAAATGTATAAATTTATTAAATGTCCTCCAGCTCCTTTTTACCTACGAATTCTTCCCTTTTCGTTGGCCCCTTGGATGCTCAAGTTGGTGTATTGTCACTTACCTCGGTACTGACGTGGGTGCATCGTCAGAAGCTCAGCCCTTCCCTCGGAGCTGGCTGCCGCATCAGGATCTGCCTGTTCCCTTCATTTCGTGTGTGACAGTTCAGAAGTGTGGCTCTAACTCAGTGTAACTCTCCACTACGAGAAATGGGTGTAACACCAGCGTAGTGTGCGAAGCACGTATTGTACTCCTGTTCTGTTCTGTATATCATGAAACATAATATCCATATGGGTTTGTTAGGGCATATGCCATTCTCTTCCCAGGAAGATGGATAATGTATAAGATTATGTAAAAGTTTCTCATTTGCTTATACTACTATTTCATTTTGTGTAAAATTAAAAAATATACATTTCCAGTCACCTATTATTTATGTATTGATATTAAGCTCCCAATTATACTACTTAACTAAATTAACATATACTGTTAATTTATTTTCATTCCAGGGACTGCTCTCCTTCAAGGATGTAGCCATTGATTTCTCTACAGAGGAGTGTGAATGCCTGGACCTTGCTCAGTGGAATCTGTACAGGGATGTGATGTTGGAGAATTACAGCAACCTTGTGTTCCTGGGTGAGGATCACTTCCAGATTGAATTCCTAATTCTTTGTAAACATGTGACTTCCTCCATTTGTAGAATAGCTCATGGGAACTTGTGCTTTCCAACAATGAGTCTCATATTTTGCATGATAACAGTTATTTTACAATTTTATGCATGCATATAATGTACATTGACTATACCCACCCCTTCCTCTGACCCCTGTTGACGCATGCTATCGGATGAAGGTCTTGTGCAAGTTATCATCACTGCTTTGAATTTATGTGTACAACAGCCATGTGCTGTCTAGAATTCAGTTCTCAATAGTTCTCTTTCCAGCTCCCCAAGCTCTTATTTTTCCAACCTCTCTCCCATGAAATTTACTGAGCCTTAGAAGGATTGCTGCAGATGCCCACTTAGAGTTAAAAACCCAGCAGGCAGCTATTCATAGTAGTGCTTTGACCAGTTATGAGTCTCTACATCAGCTACTACCAACTGCAAGCTACAACTTCTCTGATTAACATTGAGGGCAGCACTAATGTATTTGTATAAATACAAATATTTAGAAGTCAGTTGTACATCATGTGCATATAATAAAACAGCAGCTGTAGGGGCCTAGGGCCTCCACAGCCACAGTGTTTAGCTAGTTTTTACAGTACCAGGCATGAGTGATCACTTACACATAATAGTCATGCCCCATTTTTGCCACTCGACACATCTGGCTCAGGAAGTGGATACTATGTAGGCAGATTTTTAGGTAGGGACAGTCAGCTCCTCAATAATGACATAGAAATTTCTTATTAAATATTAAAGCTTGACCGATGGCTTATGCTTGTTTCTAACTAGCTCTTATAACTTAAATTAACCCATTTCTGTTAATTTATTTTCTGCCTTGTGGCTTTATTACCTCATCTGTACTGCCCATCCTGCTTACTCTGTGTCTCCTGGTATCTCTGACCTTTCTTCGTTCCAGAACTCTCTCTGTCGCCAGAAGTCCCACCTGACCTCTTCCTACCTAGCTAATGATAATGACCATTCAGCTCTTTATTACACCAGTCACAGGGACACACCTTTGCACAGTGTAAAGGAAGATTCCACAGCAGTATTACAGTTTCAGGGTTCACAGATGCTGACTTTTCTATCCACAAAGCCTTCACATCATCTCCCATCCTGCGAACGCTGGCCAGCCAGAAGAAAGCTTCCAGCTCTGTTAAAACTTGGAGTATCTTTGTTCTGCAACTGGAATGTGTGCTGTCTTCAGTAATTGGGTCTTTCGGTCTAGTCTTTTGGGCAACCAAGAGGAACGGAACAAGTTTGCAATGCTTTGGTGGTCTCTGGCACACCCTAAGCAAAAATTCATGAAAGGCATTCTACCCCTGTAATGGAACTTAAAGAAAATGCATTATGTCTTTTGAGAGCAGTAGTGTCCACCCATGCAGAGTACATTCCTTGAGCCTTTAAATTATAATTTGCAATGGTTTACAGAGTTATAGCCTTCTATATGGCTTTCTCGTGTGTACTTTTAGCTAATCTTCTTCCCTAGGTACTGGCCTTCCCCCCATGCACATCCATCTCCACTTACCAGTACTTCCTGACTGTCCTGTTACATCAACATGTTGTACCACCCCCTTCTGTGCAGGCATGCCCTCTTCAGTGGCCCTCCTCTACCTTCTAGTTGTAAAAATATCAGCTTTGGGTTTATGTCTTTTGCGATCTCTGTTCAGCTTCGGAGCCCATTATTTGATTGGATTGTTTCTTTTCTCGGGCTGTTATTCACGGTATTTCCTGCCACATGCATAGCTTCTGCATATCTTCTCCCATCCCTTAAGCTGCCTTTTCACTCAAGTAACAGTTTCCTTTGCTTTCAGAAGGTTTTTTAATCAATGGAGGCCCAGTTCTTCAATTGTTGACCTTACTTCTTCAGTGACCAGAGTCCTCTTCAGAAAGACCGCATTTATTCCTGCAGTGAAGTGCACTATTTTTTCCTCAAGCACTTTCAGACTTTCTGGTCTCTCATTGAAACCCTCAGTTTATTTTGGAGTTGATTTTATTTAGTTTAGTTCTTATATACATCGATAGCCAATATTTCCTGTACCATAGTGGAGAGCCTTCTTTTCAGTGAGAATTTTTGGCAAGCTTCTCTAATATCAATTGGGCTGTAGTTTGATGAAGTTATATCTGGGTATGCTAGTCTATTTCATCCCCTATGTCTGTTTTTCTACCAGTGCATACTCTTGCTATTACTGTGGTTCCATAGTAGGACTTGAATACATGTACGACTACATTTCGTTCAGCATTGATTTTACTCAGTATTACATTGGATAAATGTTAAATTTTTTCTGTGAAGGATGGGATCTGTTTTTTATTGGAATTGCATGGAATGTGTAGATTGCTTTTAGTAGAATGGTCACTTTCAGACTATTATGTCTCTTCAATCCATAAGCATGGGGAGTTTTTCCGTCTTCCAGTATTTTCTTCAATTTCTTTTACTTTTTTTCTTAAGATTCTATTCTTTAATGCTTTAAACTTTTCATTGTAGAAGATTTTTATTTTGTGAGTTAGGTTTATTCCAACATATCTTCTTTTTCTTTGGGGGGGGGATGGGTTTAGTGAATGAGAATTTCTTTGTTTTTGCTGTATAGGAAAACACTAATTTTTGTTATTTGTGTTCTTTTTTTTTTCTGGTGGAGTCCTTTGGGTCTTTTATATAGAAAGTCAAATTTTCTGAAAACAGGTATTTATTGGGATAGTTGTATAATTTCTGTCTTTGAGTCTGTTTATGTGGTAAATTATATTTATTGGTTTATGTATGTTAAACTATCCCTGCATATGAGGGATGAAGTCCAGATGATATTCATTGTGATGTCTTTTTGCAAGTATTGAGACATTTTGCATCTATGTTCGTCTGTGGGCTATCATTTCCTTCCTTCCTTCCTTCCTTCTGCCTTTGTCTGCTTCTGATATCAAGATCATATGAACTAACAAAATTAATGCAATATAAGAAATAATTTTTAAAAAAGAAATAATTTAAGTATATCTACAACAGATAATGAAATTGATAGTAATTTAAAAAACCTCCCAACTTCAAAAAGCCTATGTCCAAATGGATTTATTTCAGATTTCTACCAAGCTTTTCAAGAAGAAATAATAGTAATGTTTCTCAAATTATTGCATTAACTAGAGAAAGAAAGCTTCCAAATTCCTTTCACAAAGTCAGATTGCTGCTCTTCGGGAAAACTTAGGAGGAGTGTTGTAGGTGTAGTGGATGAAGTTCATTACTGTTCTTGTGTTTTCAACCTTGTTGTTTTGGTAGTGTGACTCCTTCCTTCTATTTGGAATTTTAGAAATTGAGACACATGAAGCAAGAAGCATACATCTTAAAATAAAACATTTTACCCAGCAGCTTTATTTTTTTCTTGAGGTAAAGCTCCAAGTATTGAATATGTCATATTTAAAGAAATTATTTTCTATCATCTTTTATTCTGTTTTCCTTTTTTAATAGAGTAGTGATATATAAATGTTAGTCCTGGAGAAAAACATACAACCATCATATCTGCCTTTCCTTCTCACAGGTCTGGCTTTCTCTAAGCCATACTTGGTCACATTTCTCGAGCAAAGACAAGAGCCCTGGAATGTGAAGGGATCAGCGCCCATTGCTGTGCACCCAGGTATGTGGGAATGAGAGGATCAGAGCACATAAGTGAGAGACCCAGAGATGCCGCAGAGGGGCAGGAATCAAAAGGTGGATTGAGGGATTAGAGGCTTTGTTTCAGGGAAAACGGTGTTTTAGAATGCCCTGCTTAACATCTCTCAAAGGAGGACATTTTACGACAGATGGTTTTTATGCTTTTATTTCCTCATATCTGTCCTTCCTCTCAAGTGATGTCTGCGTGCATTTCAAGTGACAAAAAAAAGTCTGTCCTATTACAAGCAAGGGTCTGCATCATTACAGTCTTGTCATTGTTTTCTATGCCTCAAAAGCTTATACACAGTTCTAGCAACTTCTGTGTCAAGCCTTTATAGAAAAGTAGCACCACAAATAAATTTCTCTAATTACATTTATATGCTTAGTAATTAAAGTTGTCCCATCAGACTTCTTTATAAATTTTTATAGTTTAAAAATTATTATAGTATATTTCTGTGAATTCTTCTGCCATATGTTGTAATGATTTATGATTTATAATGCATTTTTTGTGGGTATGCAATAGCAAAAAGTTATACACAGGTAGATATTGGAGAATATTTGTACACTGTATGAAGATGCATTGCTGTGATTGTTGTAATAGAGAGTTGAATGGCCAATACCTAGGCAGGAGGTGAAAATGGGACTTCTGCAAACAGAGAGGACTTTGGGAAGAAGAAAGGCAGAGATGCCAGGAGACACAGAGCAAACAGGATGTACAAGAGAAGAGATTAACAGCCACAAGCCATGTGGGAGAATGTAGATTAATATAAATGGGTTAATTTAAGTTATAAGAATTAGTTAGAAACAAGCCTAAGCTACAGGCTGCGCTTTCATAATAGATAAAAAGTGTTTGTGTCATTATTTGGGAGATGGCATGACAGAGAAAGACTCAGTACATAAAAGGTAGGATATTTTGGATGCATTCTGGTGCTCCTAAGACTGCCAATAAAGTTGACTTTGAATCAGAGGTTAGAGTATGGCTGACTAAAATTAGCTAAAGAGGTTTTGGAGGACTGAGGACAAATAGAGAGACACAGGAATTAGTAGGGTGGGGCTGAGAGAGCATTTTGGCCCTTTTTTATTGAGGAGCAAGGGGGTGGTCACTAGTCTCTTTTCTGCTGCCTTGTTAATCATTCAGGTTCTAACCCTGATATCTGACTCCCAAGTTTTTATTGTTAAAGAGTAGTTAAATAAAAGTTTCAGCTAGATGAGTAATTTTAGTAGCTTACCAATAATCTTTCAGAATTTTCCTGAATTTGCAATTTCATTTTCTTTGTTTTACTTTTGTATCAGCTCCCTTATATCTGTTGATAATGTTCTTAAATATAACTTACATTATGATTGGATGACAGTTTGTAGTAGTGGGTTTTTAGGACAATGTAAGATAATAAATTGTAAGTCATGACTAGTTCCAAATGAAATTGATGTTCTTTTTTCATATATTAAATACTAGTTCTGTATTTCATGCTTTGTGTCTTTGTCCCTCATTGGTTACCTAATAGTTGTTTTATCCTGCAAAATGAATATTTCTAGAAGTTATAATTTCATAAACAATTGATAAATGTTGCCTTTAATGAAACTTCTGTATTTAAAGGTAAACTTGAACATCTTTTTTGTTTTCTTTTTTTTTCAAAATTGGGTTTCTCTGTAGCTTTGGAACCTGTATGGAACTTCCTCTGTAGACCAGGCTGGCCTCAAACTCACAGAGATCCACCTGTCTCTGCCTTCTGAGCGCTGAGATGAAAGGCCTGTGTTACCACCGCCCAGCAAACTTGAACATTTTAAAATCATCCAATAGTTTTGTTTATTTTATCAGAAATTGAAAAATATATAACATGAAATTGTTGTTTTAAATTTTGGGGGCATTGTTCAAAGCATTCAAATTGTTATGCATAGTTTAATTTTCAAACAATAAACATAGAAAAATAATTTGTATTTTTTTCTCCCATTTCATCTAGTTACCATTCCAGTAAGTGTTCTATGAAGTTCTCCATTTTAGAATTTTCATGTATTCCTAATCAGTGAATATCTGTCTTATGTACTGGGCATATTTCATTATTTAATTATCATAAATATTCCATTATTGTTTATCTTAAATGG
>LOEQ01005859.1:28328-38755 GCA_001685075.1 Bramus lutescens | reverse complement strand
GCCAAGGCAGTTTCTTTATTAACCAATGAAAGTAACACATAGACAGATGACCCTCCTACACCACTTTACAACCCAGCAAGTTCACTGCTCGTTGACCTCCCAGAGGAAATTAATCAGTGTATGAAAGTGTGGTGGCTAATCCTGGTTGTCAGCGTGACAACACCTGAAATCAACTAAAATCCAAGCAGCTAGACACACTTTCAAGGGATTTCGTTGGTTGGATCGTTTGGGGTATTAATAGCTACCCTAAATCTGGGCCACATCTTCTGGTGGCAGCTCTTATAAAAGGACACAGAGGAAGGAAGCCTTAGCTTTTTGCCTGCTTCCCTCACTCTTGCTGGAAAGTTCATCTACCCTCCTGCTGAGGCATTTCTTCACAGCCATTGGATTAGTTGGGCCGCGGTCTGTAAGCCACTCTCGTAAATCCCATATATACCATTTCACTGCACCAGTTCTGGTCTTCTAGAGAACCCGAATATAGGTAGGCACAGTCCTATTGCACTAAGTACAGAACTAGTTGCAATAAACAGATTATTAAATCAACTAATGCCCAGGAGCCATTGACCAGATGTTTTTAAAAAGTGATACAGAATAGAATGTTATTTGGCTAAAAACATATGAAACTCTGTCCCTTATGACAATATGGATAGGCCCAGAGAGCTTTGTGTTAAATGAGATTAAGTCAGAAGAACAAATATTGAACTATCTCACTCATGATTAGAATTGAAGCACTGGATCTTATAGAATTCATAGAAACATAGTGATTGCTGGGGACTGGGGGAATAGTGGTTAGGAGGGCAAGTGAGAGTTAACTATGATCAAGTAAGATGAGGAGGTTCTCATCTTCTGTAACATTACAGTGAATATAACTAATAATAACATAATAATATAACTAATATTATAATTATATATGCTACAATATAATTATAATATAATTATATATGTTATAATATAATAATTATAATTATTATAGTATAATAATTGTATGATTAAATAATTATAAGAATATAATAATAACATACATTATATCTCAAAACAGAGAAGAATTTGAAAGTACTTTCCATTAAGACACAGTACAAGTTTAAAGGCAATGAACATGTTTAATTCCCCAGAAATAAACACACAGAAACTATATTATTTAAAACGCTGCTTGGCCTATTAGCTCTAACTTCTTATTAGCTGGCTCTCACATATTAATTTAACCCATTTCTAGTAATCTGTGTATTGCCACGTGGCTGTGAATTACTTAAGATAAAGTTCCTTCTGGCTCCAGCAGGGCTCCATGGCTTCTCTCTGACTCTGCCTTCTTCCTCCCAGCATTCAGTTTAGGTTTCCCTGCCTAGCTCTGTTCTACCCTATCAGACCAAGCCAGTTTTCTTTATTAATTAGCCAATCATATTCACAGCATACCTATGGGTATCCCACATCAAATCTGCCTTTTTATCTTATTTATATCCTCTCTTATTTCTTTTCAGAGTAGATTCAATAATCTACCCTTTGATCCTATCAATCTATATTCTTTTTTTCTTCTTTTCAAAACAAGAACCTTGAATCAAATTTTCTTTGTTCAGCTTTTTTCCTGACCATTATCCATAACAACTTGTAACCAATGTATTAAAGACGAACATTCATAATCTATGTTTGGGGAATGTGGGCATAGTTTTCTAGGATACTTCCTGCTCACTGGGGGCACTGGTAATCTTATGGGGACCCAAAGAAAATTGAGTGTCATAGTCAAGACCTAGCTGGAGGATTCTGTGAGGCTGGATAGTCTCAGCCAGCAGTCTTAAATTGTTCAGGATGTAGAACTCAGAAGAAACTGCCACAGAGGTGCTCTAAAATGCTGGATCATCTGGGCTATCAGCTTCTATCAGAAATTTCTCAGGGGTCTTCCTTGATCAAACCTCAATTTTTTTTAACTCGTAATGAATCTAAAGCTCCTTACTTCCTGTGGAAACAAAAGCAGAACTCCTTCCCCAATTTAACACATATCCTGGTTTTCAATCTGAGGTCAGTACATCTTTAAAGTATGTTGGCTAATTTAGTTGTGTAGTTTAATTTAATTTAATTGTGTAGTTTTTTCTACTACCCAACGTCTCTCTGCCGCTGTTGTTCCTTTCTCATTAGCATTTAGAAAATTCAAAGTTAATAAAGCATTATGCAATCTATTTCTGGGGGTATTTTTCATCACATAGCCTTTATAGTTCAATTTGATCTTTTTATAGCTGCCTGACCTGTAGGGTTTTTAGCAGTTTTTCCTTCCTCCGCTGTACAGTTCAAAGACAACACAATAATACACAGTATCTAGATTCTCTGTGTATTTCCCATCTTTATATGGAAACTAAGCCAGGGTGGATGGGAGCTGAAAACGCTAGTTTTTCTCCCAATCCCAGGTGACAAACTTTGTGTTCCAGTCCCTAGAGCTGGAATTCCAATGCCAGCTCTGGCCTGGGCCGGTGACTAAAAGGCCTCAGGCAAATGGCTTTTTCATAAATTCATGCCCCAAAACGTTGGGTGCCAAAATGAAGCATGATTAATAAAATCTCAGGCAGAGAATTTGGGTTTTAGCCTGATGACCTGAAAAGCAAACCAGCCAGCCAGTAGCTCTTACCTCAACCTCAGTCCAAAAGTGGCGATCCTGCCTCCAGGAATCTCAGAATGAGACTGTGACTGAGAGCTGTCTCCTCCCTAACTTTATCAACTCTCTAGTTCTGGGATTAAAGGCATGCACCACTGTTATCAAAATTGGGCACCACCCAGTTTCTATGGCAACTAGTGTGGCTGCTGGGATTAAAGGTGTGCTTTACCAGTACCTGGTAGTAAGGCTGACCAGTAGGGCCGTTTTACTCTCTGATCTTCAGGCAAAGTTTATTTATTAAAATACAATTGAAATGCCACTACATTCTGCCTGTGACTTTGGGCCATTGTGGAACCAGGAAACTCTATGCCTTCAAAGACAGAGCCTCTAGAAACTGCGGACATTACCGTCATCCTTTTAGATGGACAGCAAGAAGCAGAGCCGCTAGCTCAACCTGTAATGACTCCTGAGACTGAAGAACAGCCTCACGTCTACATGTACAGGCATAGTGCAGCAGCTGAAAGCTTACATCTCATAAGAGGAAGAGTCTGAAAATTATAATCCCCTATTTTATTTAAAAAGGTAACTTAAAATTTAAAGTATGCTTTCTGCTAAAACGCAATTGGCTATGAACCTGACTTGTGCCACTTCTGACACACGAAATCCGAAAACAGACATTCTCTTTGAGTCTCTAACGAAAGGGGATGGAAGAGAGATACGCGGGTGACTTTGCATGGAATACTTAAGGCTGGAGAGGGATAAAAGATGTGCTGATTAAAAAAGGCTAAAAATAAGTGGGAGGCAGTCTGCCTGCATGATAATGTCACGTGTGTACCTGCATACACATTTGGAATTAGATTTTCTGATAAAAACCCATACATAAGAAAGAAATTGTATTTTTGTTTTGGAGCATTGCTTTCAAAATAATGGTATGAAATAAAATCTCTTCGATTATTCAGAAAAAATAATTTAAAATTTATAGACCACTTGACATTGAGAAGTTGCAGATAAAAAGAAGAGAGGAAACTAGTGTAATTTGGTGCCTGTAGTGGGTGTAGGTTTTTTTTTTACAGTGTGCTCTTAGGAGTGCTTTATGAAATTACTTAGTATGACTTATGTTTACTCGTTTTGCTTTTTCAATTAGAAATGAAGGTTTATTGAGTTAACCTGAAACATCGTAAGTAATTTTTATGAATACAGAAAAACAGTTGAGTGAAAGATTAATTTCCTCCAGCACTTGGAAGCAATAAGATTGCTAGAGAAAGACCACATCTTTTATTTTTATTTTTTTAACTTTTGAATACATGAACTAGAATCCAAAGACACTGTATTTCAGTTAAAGATCTAAAGTGTGTGAAAGCTAAGGTTTAAATGGAAGAATGCATTAGTGTGCTGCATTGTGTCTTATCAAATGTTCCCTTCAGCATTTAGCTGAACCACATGTTCTATGTTTGGACTTTGAGTCCCAGATCTTTGAGGGGAAAAGAAGTAGCTCTGAACTGGGTCTTGGGTAGAGAGAATGCAAAGCCCCTGGAGATAATTTCCTAAAATGGAACATTAAATGATTGATTGCAGTATGACATTTGCTGAAATAAAAAATACAGACGAAATTTGAAGCAAAGTTTTGGAAACATAGACTCAATCATTTTGTAAATAGGTTGACAGTTTGACTTAAAAGTCAATCTGGAGCACTTGGGAAAGGGAGACAGGATGTTGCAGTTGTGCCAGGAAGATTAAAAGTGTAAATCATTATGTATTATTAGAATTGTTCTTCAGAAGTTGGCATTTCACCACTCCTTTGAGTTGAGACATCAGTGGTGACACATTTCTGTATTATACATTGAAAATCTGTAGAATGTGGCGTGCCTCATTTGTGTCAACTTCATGCTTAATGCGACAGCTGTTTGCATAATTGAGTGTACCTAAGTTTGTCCCCTTGCCTTCCTGATGCTATTTGGAAGGAAGAGACAGTTGTAAAAAACGTGCTCTTGAAGCCATTCTAATTTGAAATATAAAGTTCAAACTCACATATTTTACATGATTTACAAATAGAGCAGGGCTTATATAGGTAAGCTATATGCATCAAGCCCTGAATTCCACCCCCTAAACTTCCTCAAACAAAACACATTTTATTAGGTGATTGCAAGTAAGAGCTTTCATCCCTTGATGGAATGCTCTGGCTCCTTAATTCTTGAGCACACGTGGCTTAACAAAGAGGATATTTCCCTGTTTCCCACTGCTACAAACTATATCCTTTAGTGCTCTTTGTCAGATGTATGTATACATAAGGAAAATTTTATAATATTCTTGTATTTGGTGGTTAATAATCCCAAGTCATTCATCTTCGGCACAAGGTTAATAGCCACAGAAGTCTCTGTGAACATTTCCCAAGCCCCATTTTCCTCCTTTTGGTGAAATCTATTATGAGTCATCATTTAGAGGTAAAACAGTGTGTTTTAAATTATGGATGCAGGAGGCACAAAGTGAAGTTGTGATGCAGATGTCCATTATCATCTCAGAAATGAAGGGGAAGAGTGCCTATATGGTCTCTTCAGTTTTCAAGTAACGTTGATGAGGATAGCTCCCTGCGGAGTCCTGCAAGTATTTATTCTTCTTGAAGAGTGGCCCCTGTAAATGAAGACAAACCATCTGCCTTGGAGAATGTGGGAGTGGCAGGCAACTCAATGCCTCATTTGCCTGGCACATAAATAGCACAGGAAGGCCAACTCTTTAGAACAACCTTGTGGTACAGTGACAGAAAGCTTCTAAATGGGCCCTACAGTGACTAACATAGTCTGTCCAATAAGACAGAGAAAGTCAGATAAGGCCTGACAGTTTGGAAGGGATCATTCATTTTTATATTACAACATAGTAATTGCTTGTCATGCTTTGCCCACTAGCCAGATCAAACTTAGTGATTCATGAATGTAGCCTAAATCCCATGTTTGCCCCAGTGAACACAGTGACAAATTTGGAAGCCTGGCCCATCCGTTCTTGACCACTGTTTGGATTGTGTGCCCATTTCTCATCTTTGTGTTAATGTCCTAGGTTTGTCTGGAACCATATATTTCACTCCCATTCCCTGTCCATTTGCTTGTTCTGTCAGCTCCATGTCCATGTATGAAATGTCGTCACTAGCAAATGGCACTAATCAAAAGAATCCCAAGAACATATTCTTTACAACCTTGGGGGAACTTGATATGTGAGGTATGCTGGGGCTTGCGATGTTTCACCATAGTCACCTAGCTCAGCAGCACCACACAACCTGGCCGTGATGGAGCTGATCACAGCCAGCTCTGCTCCTAGGGGAGCCGGAATCCATAGTGTTACCTCATCACCATGAGCAGAGTTGATTTCTGCTTGCCCTAAGAGCACAGAGTTATTTCCCTGTGAGCAAATTACCTTTAAACACTTGAAAATTAATGGCTATTATTTTTCAGCCACAAGAGTCTATTTCATGCTCAGCACACATCTTCAAAGCATTTCAAACCAGGAGAGCTTAAGAAGGTTTAAGTCTACCTTATTAAAAAATATAATAGCTCATAACCTGCTCACACTGAAGTAAAAAAAATACTGGAAATAGGTGATAAGTAAGTGGATAAGATCATCTCAATATGAGACTGGGACTCTTAGAAGGGGGAGCAGAGAGTTCTCTTTGATTTTGAAAATTTTGGAAAGCTAATAATGGTTTTTCTGCAAATAGAAAATGAATTAGTATAATTTAATATAGAGGAGCCAGTGTTCTTGTTGAGTTGTTAAAGATGTGTGAAACCATTTCCTATGTCATGACTGACTTCTTTCTTTTTCACTGTACAAACAAGTGTGGCACTCATTCTGAATTTAGATGCTCAACTTCACACTCTAGAATGGGAACTTCTCTTTTCTCAAGTACCATGTACTCAAAGCAAGTTGCACATGTCCATTTTAGGTCATTGCCTGCTTCTCAATGATTCTCACAGAAGCATTTGAAGAAGACCATCAACTGATTAAGATTTGGGGGCATAGTACATGGTCATTTGCTTCTAATTGAAGCTCCTACACAGAGGAAAAAAATCTGATTTTGAGTCAAAGATTATGACTAAATATCTGGTTTTGCTTTTGTGTTTCCTTTATTGGACAAACTTGTTGCCCTAAATCAGCACCTGATGGAATGAGGTGAAAACAAGGGTTCTGTTATCTGTGAAAATATGATTTACTGGCTTTTCTAACATATATATAAATATATATATATATAAAACACACATATATATATAAACATGTTATTTCCTTTTATGTATAAGCAATGGATCTTTATTCCTGTTATATAAACGCACATATCAAAATAACTTATTTCTAATTCTAAAATTATCAAGTCTGGACTATATTTACTGATGTAACTTTGATAACAGGAGAACAATTAACAAGATGTCTCTCTGAATAACACAATAAAGCAATCGTCAGGTCGCTCTGCACTAGTTTTCTGCTGTGACAAAATATAGGTGATAATCAGCATCCAGGAGTGAGCGCTTTTGATGGGGAGATTTGACTGTACGGTAGAGGCAGGAATAAGGCGCCCAGCTATGAGGAAATGACAGAAACATGGACCTGGAAATCCAGCCTTTGAAGTATACATCCCTGTTAGTAAGAGATCCAGGACATTGGGGTGGGGATTTCAGCCAAATTATCCCATTGAGGAATAAGATGAGAGATGACATTTGTTTTATTTCCTCATAGAAAATTTATGTATCTGAGACTGGTTGGGCATCTGTAACAAATATGAAAAAGTAGACTCTTAAGGCAACAAAGGTTTATTTTCCAGTTGTAAAAACTAGGAGTTCTAGGCAGAGGCAGAGCCCAGTAATGGCTCCTTCTGTTCTCCACATGGTGGAGAGGGTAAGAGTCTCTTTGGCACCTTTGTTAGAAGCCACTGATTCCGTTTATGAAGATTCCACTTTCAGGAACTAACCGCTTCCTAGTTTCATCACCGTGGACATTAGGATTTCAAAACAGAACTTGGACAGATGTGAACTAACAGTAAGCTGAGGATTCTCAACACAATGGAGATTTTGTACTTGGATTTTGATGAAAATAATTGCTTATGGTCATAGATAGTCTATGAACCTCTGTATGTTTCTTCATATACCCATGCACATGTGTATGCTGGTGTCTTTTTGTAGTTACTAAGTTGTGTCATGGCATACACCAAATGGCTTACATGTCACCACCAATGCCTTTTAATGCACTTGTGTGCCATATATGGTAATCACTTATAAATACCCAAGCATATATTTTAGGTTTTCTCCTTTAATAAACATTTAATTTAAATATAATAAAAACAAAAGGTAAAAACAATGGATTAGTATTTCTACTCCATTAAACTGCATCTCAGATAAGGTAAGTAGTCCCAATACTGTATACAACAGGAAAGAAAATGAATAGACTGTGACCCGAGTATTTGATGACTATGTTTGATCTCTCCAGCTCACACCAGGTGTCATGTAGACATCTGTTTTGAATACAGTTTTCCAAATGTGCCTACTTAGGGGCTTCAGAAGTTTTCAGTAGGAAATCAAAATCTTTATTAGACATATAACCATTAGTTTCAATTCCTCTGTGATTTTAACAACTGGATTCAGAATAAAAGTACTTGTTTACACCTTGGGTGAGTTTTTTTACTCTGTGTGTACACTTACACAGCTTGTTTTCCTCTGCCTTGGGGTTTATTCTGGAAGCTGTTCTGAGTTAGCAGAGATAGCCCCTAAAGCAGTGTTTGGAAAGTTACAAATGCTCTCCCAGAGTTATGGACCATCATCATCATTATTTCCAATAACTGAGTAATAATTCAAAAAGCAATGAACAGAAAATGGTAGTTATTAAATAATGGTTATAAGATTAGTGAATACACAGGAGTTCTATAATATTTCTTCATTATTTTGTTAAAGAAAAATTAATTAGTACTATTGGGTTACTTTGCAAGGACTGCCAAAATAAAATACTATAGGTTCAAGCTACAGAAATGAATTACATCAAAATTCTGCATCCTAGGAATCCAAAGTCAGGATGACTGCAGGGTTGGATCCGTCAGGAGAGGGAGTGTGCAGCCATCATGGTACAAGCTTCTTTCTAGCTCTCGGTGGTTTGCTGGAATTCACGGTATTTCACAACTTGCTTAAAACAGCATCTATCTTTGCCTTCATCTTTGATAGTCTCTTTCTTATATCTGTTCCTTTTACATATAAAATAAGAAGCTTCAAATATGATTACGTTCTGAAGTGCAGTGTTTAGGGCTTTACTGTGTAAATTTTTAAAAAGGAGTTTTAAAAGACTTTTTTTTAAATGAAGTATATATTTGTGCGTGGGAGTTGTTCACTCACCGAATCCAGGAGAGGCTGGAGTTGCAGGCAGCTGTGAGCTGACTTCTTTGTAAGAGCAGCAAGTTTCCTTAACCATAAAAACTGTGAGTCTGCACAATTACATTTTTGATCTAATAATCTCACTACCCACCTTTTTTTCTAGTATGTCTGTCCCATATGAAATTTGTATTTCATAGTATGCTTTCCATCGTGAACCCTCAGTTTCGAGGTGTCTGCCACAGCAGCAGCCGGCCTTTGCCGACAAAGCAGTTAATGCCATCACCTGTCGCCAGGTGCCTTTCACTGGCAGCTCTGTGACCTGTGCCCCCTTCACCGTGCCTGCCAGAGCACAGCTCACTCTCTTGTCTCTCACCAATCTTGCTTCTTGCTCCTCTCTTGCCCCTCTTCTGTCTCTCTGTCTGCCTGCTTCTCTCATGTCCCCGCTCCAACGTGGTCCCTCCCTGCCCTGATAAACCTCTTCTACTAACTCTGTTGTGGTGTTGTGTTTGCTTAGTGCTTGGCAGGGCCCAGCCAAAGGTACCCATTTTCTTTTTCTTTTTTATTTATCCTTTCAAAAATACCATAATATTCTTTGGTAAATAGTTCAAAAATTGCTAGTAAAATGAATATGGAGACCAAGTTTAAATTCAATTATCCATGTCACCACTATTCTAAATATAAAATATATAGTCTTGTAATTAAATTATAGTTATTCAATAATGATTATAATTGGCAATTAAAAAATAAACACTCTAATTTTTAGATGTGTTAATGTTTAAAGTAATTATTGATTTGCATTAGCTGGTCTTCTGAGACACAGATCAATAGGATGTGTGTACATAAACATATATACATAAAATATATATAGAGAATTTAATTTTCACAAATTGTATCAGTCAGATTGGGGAGATGCAAGGCATAAATCTTCAAGCTAAATCATGAATGCACACAGAGGAACTGAGGTTACCTTCTCAAGTCTGAATGTAGTCTGCAGGCAGGATTCTTTCATCCTAATCTATTTCCCTTTGGTTTCTTGTGTGTGTATATGTGAGATGGAGGTTGTTTTCGAGTGATGTATTCAAGCCAAAAGCTAATGCCATGTGAAATGCTGAACCTGGGAGAGAATTCCGAGCTGAATGAAAGGGTGGAGAAATTTAAGGAAGTTTGGTATTTGGTGAGCAAGGCTGTGTGTGAACTGAGGGAAGAGGGGCAGAATGAAGGAATGGAAAGAAGCTGCTCTCTCAGTAGAGAGAGTTCCTAGAGTTAAAGGTCAGGTTTCACCTTCAGGCAGTAAGAAGTTTCCTTAAGTGGGGAGGGGGCAAATCAGGCTAGCAATGGAGTGTTCTTAATGGCTCTAGACCTTGGGGCAAGTAGAGAGGGTGGATGGAAAGACTAGCTATGAAGCTGGTTTCCAAAAGCAGGTTGGAAAGAATCAAAGGAATCTTGATGGAGGCCCAGCAAGGAGAGAGGGAAGAGAAAGAGAGAGAGAGAGAGAGAGAGAGAGAGAGAGAGAGAGA
>LOEQ01005859.1:0-11551 GCA_001685075.1 Bramus lutescens | reverse complement strand
GAGAGAGAGAGAGAGAGAGAGAGAGAGAGAAATCCTAAGAAAAATCTCCTATGTTTACCACAAAAGAAAGAGTGATTTCTAGTCTTTAGGTTGAAAAGGCAAAGCTTCATGACAGAAACTTATTATGGCAGAATATGTGCACCCAGGGTTTAAATTTCATCCCCAAATAGGAGATGGAAGGCGGAGCTGCAGCCTCAGCGGAAGCAGTCTCTAGCAGTCACATCCTGCTTCCCTCCATCACCACAGGGAGCTGTTTGCTCTGTGATGTTCGCTCCTTGCTTCCTTTCAGGCATTACCTGTGAAAACCCTTCTTCCAGATCTAATTAAAAACTGTCTGTCTTTAAGGATGTTAAGAAGAGTTTAACAGATAACTGCTGGTTTCTGAGGAGGGTGAAGTGGGATGTCCACTCACTTGCTGTGGCGAACTCAACTCTCTCAGAGAGGAAAGCTTTGTACACAGACCCTGCCTGACACCACTCAGGTGCGCACTGTTAAGACAGCAAGTCAGAATGTTTTTCTTAGATTTAATTGCTAGTTATCAATCCCCATAAGGCGGCAAAGTAGGATAATTTAGGAAGAAATATCTTAGCCAGAGAAGTCAATTAGGCCTTGTTTTATTTCATCGGTAATAATGTATTACTCTTCGTCTCTCATGGTGGAGAGAGGAAAGCCTTATTGAAAGCCTTCCGTGAAGTAGACATTCTGGCTGGAGTCTCATTTAGAGAATTTGGGGATGTGAAGGGCTTTCATTGGAGAAAAAGGAGTAAAAAGGGAAATAATGGGCAGAAGCCCAGGTGCTGGCACGGTTTTTCTCTTTCCTAGGAGGAATATCATGTTGACTTTGATCATCTGTGTCTAAATAGCTGAAGCCTAAACAAGGATTCTCAGCAATTTGGAGAGGGCAATAGCAATAAGAAGCCCAAAGTTCCCCAGCACCCTAGAGCAATCTCCCCAAGGAATATTACCTCAAATTTTCAAAAGTTACCCAAAGATAAAAGGTTTGACAACACTGAGAAAGCATGGGCAGGATCTTTATTAGATCTTGAACAGATTTCTTTGTACAGACCTGAGAGAGGAACAGAACTTGGAATGATGGTTTGGCTTGTGAGAAAACAGAAAATGCCAAGTGTGGTGGTTTCAATGTAACTGGCTTCCATAAACTCATAGGGAGTGGTCCTGTACTATTGGGAGGTGTGGCCTTTTGCAGTAGGTGTGGCCTTGTTGGAGGAAGGTGCCACTGTGGGGTGGGCTTTGAGGTCTCTTTTGCTTAAGCTTTGCTCTGTGTCCCAGTCTACTTCCTGATGCCCTCTGATCAAGATGTAGCCAGCACCAAGTTTCCCTGTATACCACCATACTCCCCACCATGATAATGGGCTGGACTTCTGAACTGTAAGTGAGCCACCCCAATTAAATCTTTTCATTTAAAAGAGTTGCTGTCTCTTCACAGCAATAGAAACCCTAAGTAAGACACCCAAGAAAGAGCATAGTCCGGGAAATGTGCCCTTCAGAAATGAAGAGGCAATAAACACTATTCCAGACCAAAAAACAAGTGTAAGGAATTCCTTACCTTGGACCTGATGAAGAAAGAGTGTTAACTGGAGCGTTTTTTTTTGCATTGAAATTAAAAACAGGCAGCATAAAAATATCGAACTTATTTTAAAGACAAAAATATAGCCAAATGTATACATCCAATACTATGGGAATGCCAAACAAATTGCTTTAGCTTTAGAATAAAAATGAGACAGAAATGTTCAGATAGCTAAAGCTATAATAGTTTGATAACAGATATTCTGTATATGTAAGATAGGACTAACACTCAGAAGTATGAGATGAGAAATTTCTTTGTTTAAGGCACCCTGTTTTTAACGTCAACTCTTGTGAACTGGTACAGAACCCTATGGGTCAGTGCTGATTCTTCAGTGGCTGTACTAGAAATCACGTCAGAGGTTGAGAAGGTGTCAACTCTGGCCATGTGAGATCCAGAGTTCTTTCCGAGGTCATTTGGAGGCTAGATTCATGAACATCAGGACTTCCCGAACATTGCGGGTGGCCACTGTCAATGCTTTCTTTGACAAGGCTTGCCGAGCAGTCAATGACAGAGCACTGTGTCTGTTTTAAGGATACCTCAAAATCTGCACGAATGTTGATGCCACTGGTGATGTGGTAAGCACAGCAGACATGGTTATAATTATTGAATCTATGCATAATAAGAATGAATAAAAAGAATGAGTGTGTGTGCTTGTGTGTTTATGATGACAGTTTGAGCATTAGCAGTTCTTGTTTCTAGCGATGAGGGTTGTCATTAACTTGCTTTAACATCTTGAAAGATTCTGCAGTTTACAAAACTAAAGCCCAAAGCACCATTTAAGTATGCTTGTAAGCCTTTACAAATGTAGCTATGTTAAGAAGGAGCCTATGAAAGAAAACTGACCACACTAATAGAAAACAAAGCACCTTTGTTACCTTCCGAGTCTTACCTCGTTACCTCTCCACATATTGCCTGGGAAAACTCCTAGATATTTTCTCATTAGCTTTTGATTTGTGCACCATATATTCTCCTTTGCTGCCTTTGTGAGTTCATGAGGAATATAAAACTATGCTTCCTTGGGCACAGTTTTCTCCAGCAAGAAGGCTGGGGACAATTTTAATAAAACTGTCATTCAGATTCATGAGTGGTGCCTGCTGCTTGCTGCATTTCCAGGAGCAGGTTCTTCTTGGCAGGAAATGGAGCATCACAGTTCGTATGGCACACTCTGATATTGGAAGCATGCTTCCAGTCTCTCTAGTCCTGACTCTGTGACCGTCTCCATGTGAAATTGTACAGTATAAATACCCATTTGCTTGATAATACTGATAAACAGAAAATAAGCCACTCTCGCTGTCTCCACTCCAGGCTCATTGTCTTCCTAGAGCATCAGCTCTTCCTCTGCTCTGATATTCATGGGTCATCTAAAGGTTAATGTATACTGGACCTGGTCCTTTCATGTCATCTCCTCCTGGGCTGACCATAAGACAACATAGGTCTGGTAAGGTTTCCGGACAGTGGCAGATGACACAAAGGTGTGAGGCTGTTAGTCTTGTGGCATGAGACAAACACTAGGCCTTTCTCATGTTTGCAATGACACAGAAGCACGTGTCCAATTATCAATCTTCCCATTAGCTAGATCCCACAATTGTAGAGGCTGCATGACATTTTCTTTCTTTGTTAAAAAAAGTACATTTATTTGTGTGCATATGCATGCATAACCAATGTCACTCACATGTAGGTCAAAGGACAAGTTCTACTCTTCCACCATATAGATTCCAGGGATTGAATTCAGGTCATCAGCCAGGCTTGGCAGCAAACACCTTCGCTCACCAAGTTCTCCTACCAGCTCCACGTTTTTACCAGTGCATTCCCGGTGTATGTAGGGAAGGAGTCTTGGGATGTGACGGAGGCTCAATCTATAATTTTGTTTAAGAATGAATATGAGTTTTCTATTCTTTATAAAAACATTTACCAATGTATTTTGATCATTTTTCCTTTCCTCAAATCTTCTAATATCCTTCCCACCTTCCTACTTTCCCAACTTTATGCTCTTTCTTCCCATCTCTTATAAAAAAAATATAAAAGAAACAAACAGATTTCACAAACCCACAAAAACGAAAGCAAACTGGCAAAAGCCATTTCTTCCTAGGAGAGTGTCTTTAATAGGAAGGTCTACACTGATCAGTCAGTTGCCTTATTTTTCTGTCCCATGGCTTCTTCTCACTTCCTGACTCCATGCACTGTTGATCGCTCTCTCCTTCAGTGGCCTGTTGTCTTAGCCTACTGCAGTGGATCTCAAACTGTGGGGTCATGACCCCATAGGGGTCATATATCAGATATCCTGCATATCAGATATTTAAATGATGGTTCATAACAATGTCAAAATTACAGTTATGGAGTAGCAGTGAAATAATTGTATGGTTGGGGATTATCACATGAGGAACTGTATTAAAGGGCTACAGCATTAAGAAGGTTGAGGACCCTGGCCTACATGGGAAGGGGGAAGGTCTGTCCTGTGTTTGTTTTCACATCAGCCTCCTGCCTGTGTCCCATTAGAAGCTGGTTCATAGCCACCCTCTCCTTTTGCTCTTCAAGCTTGGTTTGCACAGTGCTCCACGTTGTGCTATCTGCAGACCAGTCACCTCCTGTGATGTTGCCTCATGTGAAAGTCAACCCCAGAGTCCCTTGATGTTCCAGATGACCACACATCGGTTCCTACTAAGCTCTTCTTGCTCTAGAGAGTTGCAAGAACATCTCAGTCTGGCTGTGCATCTAAAGGTAACTGGTGGGTAAAAGCATGCCATTAATTCACAAATTCAAATCCAGCCAGAGACTTGACTGTGGTAAGAATGAAGACCTTCTCCTCCAGGATCTAAGAGGCAGGAGGTCGGCCCACAGAGTGATGACTGGGAGCAGATAACGTACTCTTTTTGTTCCATTGCCTTCTATTTTCTGGTCCTGCTCTATGACCGCTGGTATAGCAGCAAGAGTGCTCTTTTCTGAAAATCAGGTACGAATCCATCTCTGACGACAAGCAAGGCCACACAGAGAATGGAAAATGAAGTGCTGTTGATACAAGCATCAAATTTATGCTTGTTTACTGACACTTATTGATCTGATGGTGTAGGTTTGCACCTGCCCATCATCCTTCCCATGTATTGGAAAAACAGTAATTTGTAAGAGCAAATGAATGAATAATGCCAAAAAGTGATGAAGACTTTCCCTTTACACTCAAGACTGTGAAACTGACTGAGCTGATACTCTTGGATTATTTTCCCTGAGTTCTGCCAAGCAACTGATTTGCACATCTGGGCACTGTAAGGACCATTCACTCATAGAACTCTAGATCTTAGCGTAGATGTCACACAGTTGCCTTGGGAGACGTCAGAGTGATGGAGTTATATAATTACATCTGGATACTTGTCTCTGTAAATAATGTGTTTTATGCATTTTTCTTTAAACGTCATCTAGGGGATTAAGATTGTTCCTCGAGGTACTGTGCTTGTGTAGAACTGCTGTAGGGGTTTAAAGGAAAATGGCCTCCAAAGGGAGTGGCACCATTAGGATGTGTGGCTTTGTTGGAGTAGATGTGGTCTTGTTGGAGGAAGTGTGTCTCTGTGGAGACAGGTATTGAGGTCTTTTGTAAGCTCAAGCCACACCCAACATCTCAGAATGCTTCCTGTTGCCTGTGGATCAAGATGTAGAATTCTGCAACACCATGTCTGCCTGCATGCCGCCATGCTTCTCTCCAGAATGACAATGTACTGAACCTCTGAACTGTAAGCGAGTCACTCCAATGAAACGTTCTCTTTTATAAGAGCTGCTGTGTCTCTTCACAGCCATAGAAACCCCAAGACAACCCCTTACCTACTACTTATGCATCTCCATAGCAAGACTCATTTGTCCTTGTGGCTTATCATATCCTGAAGCAGATTCTTAGAATGGGCCCTGCTATTGGCTGTCTATAGGCAGACAGATCAATAGAGTGCTTTGTGCTCTGAGGTAGCTGTTAGGTCCCACCTTTGGGAGGGTTTATACTACCTGCCATTTTTTACATCATGGTAGAAACTGCGGTGGTGACAATAAGGTCATGGTATGTATGAGGTTTGGGTCTAGAACACGGTTCAATCTCATATTGCTTGCTGTCAGAGTTAGAGAGGTCTTTAAGAGCCCTTGAGTTTCTAGGGATCACTGAAACAGTATGTGGGTTGGTGTTTCTGTGTGGCACCAAAACTAGTTTCTAGCCAGGTATTTTGACCAATTTTTCTCTTAAATATTTACAAGGAGACCATAGTTATGGAGAACCATTGCCCAGGAAATCAATGGGGATCCCATACCCACAGAAGCCCAGGCGAGGGAAAGGCTCTACTGATTCCATTACGACTCTTAACCCGTCACAGAAGGGAGTACACATTCACCTTAGACTGAGTTTCACCACAAATCTGCTGCTGGGCTGCTCAGAGCCAGACCTAGTTAACTTCCTGAAGTAGGCTTCCTACCTGGCCAAGGCATGTTTTCCTCTAGCTCGGCCTGAACAGAGTGCTCATTCCTGGCTCTACTTTCTTGTCTCTACCCTTTATACAAAGCTTTGAGGGAGTAGCCTAGTCCTGAGGAAGTCCATAATTCGTTGCAAGGCTTTTGTAGTAGGCAGGACGCATTTTTACAAACTGAAATTACAATTTTAACGTGGAAGTACACTGACTCCGTTCTTAAATTTAAACACGAAGCTGGAAAAGCACCTAATAAGCCACCTCTACAGCTTTCCTTCATGTGTGACACTGTTTATAATGGTCTCAATCTGTCCACGATTGATGAAACGGTTCACCTACAATCCAGTCATGAGTCTTTCCTTTACCCTGTTTAATCTTTAATGTTAGAGATGAATGTAAGAGCCCATTTGAGCATTTGCCAGGAGCTCAGCAAAATAATTTATTCAAAATCCTGTAGGGAAATTCTTTTCAGTAGTAGGCCCCTGCCAGAAGCTCCTGTGTTTGGTCCTGAGCACATGGACTCCATTGTCACAGTGAAGTATGTTTAAGGGAGCAAAGAGCTGTATCCACCATCCTGTTTTTCTGGGACACTGACAGATGCCGCTCCGTCTGAAGCTGCCCACAGCGACTTGGTTGGCTTTGCTTCACCTGGGCAGTGTGCTTTCCTTAAAGAGTGAAATATAACCATGGAGCCAGGATGCATGAACAATTCATAAAGCAAATGTCAAAAGGAAAATAGATTTGTCTTTCTGTAAAATATCTTTCCTAGAAAGAAATGTTGAAAATATGATATTGATTAATTTGATGAAAATAGAATAAACTTGCAGAGTTTGTTAGTTGTAGTTTTCTGAAGCATTAGCAGGTTTGATATTTGTCTCAACAGCCCTATGTTCTGGTGGTAAAATTATCTACATATTAGGTGAGCCTATAACATCTCCAAGGCATGTTCAACTCAGAGACACAGAATATATTCCGCAAAGCTCTCTCCCTCATGGTGGAGGTTCTGCTGTTTAAACTGAATGAACAAAGAATTTTCAAGAGATTATCACCACTTAACAGGCAGCAGAAAAAGAGACATAGTACTCCAGTCTGGGGCCTTCCAGATGGGAAGGAAGGCTGACAATGCAGAATCTCATCCCATCAGCAGAGGAAGAGAGAACGGGTTTTATAAATGTTACTAATTTTAAGCACATAAAAGGGGACATTGAAATTGGTAGCATATGACTTTGGGAGGATCTTGTATCTGTCATTTTGTTGTCTCTTCTGTTTAGTATGCTGTGTCCAATTATATTAGTGAGCATAGCTCCATCTCTCCAGAGTTTGGTACCTAAGTGCAGAAATAATGACTGTCACATCTTTTTGCAACATGCCTTCATGAACTATATGAAATTCCAAGAAAAAAAGAAAGATATTATTTATTGTCTTTTCTTTTTTTTTGCACATTAAGGATTAGGCTCAGTTGTATGCATCCGACATCTGAAATTCAAATACTGAATTCTAGAGGTAGAGATGTTCTTGTGTTTTATGAACCAATCTATTATAATTCCAACCCCTCCCCATTATTAAATTCCTCTATCTCTAGAGTTTGGCTTGCATTGCATAGCCCAAAGTGGGCACTGGAGGCAGTAATTGCATCTTTCCCCTGCAATCAGGGAGGAGGAGATAGAAGTCTGTGTGTGCTTTGTTGTTTATGTGCTTGGAGAAAGATTGTCATCGTGTCATCTTCCTTGATTACTTTCACCTGCCCAGTGTGTAATGCTATTATCTGACCCCACTGGATGACTGGGAAATGTAGTCCACAGTGTGTAATGCTATTATCTGACCCCATTGGATGACTGGGAAATGTAGTCCACAGTGGGGGACATGGCTACAGCTAAAAGTTTCATTCCTGTGCAGTAAAGGGATGGAAAGTGAGGATTAGGATGACTAGAAATTCCTGTCATAGACAGTGAGGGAAAGCTGGCATGAAAGTCCCCAGCACATTTTCCATCTGCTTCCATATTCAAGCAGCTACAGGTCAGTGTGTATTAATTTACAGCCTCATTATAAGGTGCCAAATTTTACTTAATCGGTTAAGAATGACATTTATGACTTTATCAGTAATATGGTTAAGGCACAGCAATTAGTGACTCTGACAGTTTCTAAGCCTAAGCATCTATTGAGTTGAATATTTATTTTGAATTGATCAAAATAAAGAGCCTGAGAGTGGCTTATACAGATAAGCTTTCCATAATGACTAGAACCCATCCATATGCAATTTAACTTTCAAGCCATGATATATTAGTGAGCAGACTGAATACTGTCACAGTTACCCTCAGAAAACAGTTGTAACCTGGGCTGCCTACATACTAACATATTGCCACTATAATTAGATTGGCAATTACAAGCACAACTGTCGGGAATAAAGAATTATTCCCAAACCTGCTGTGCCTTTGTGTTTTGTGCTTTTGTTTTATGAATGATATATTTTTTTCTCAGAACCACAAAAAGGAAGCTGCCAACATGGCTTCCATTATTAAATGTGTAAACAAAGCATGATGAAACCATATAGACTATTACTTAGTCTTGATGTTTTTCCTGCATGGGTGAATGTTATAAGTGTTGATAAAAGCTAGATATAAAAGATGGTATACTGTTTATTACATTTATATAAGATGTCTATAAAAGAAAAATCTACCGGAACATAAAAATTAGCAGCAGTCTCAGGCTGAATATGGAATTAGGTTTGCTCTAAATGGGCCAAGTGAGTCATACTAAAATGTTTGATAATGCTGATCATCATAGAGTTCAATAAATGTATTAAAACTGATTACTTAAGAAGAGTGATTTTATAAGCTTTATTTGTTTATTTTGATATGTGGTCTTGAGTAGTGCAGACTGACCTTTCAAAGTCACTGTGTAACAGGAGCTCCTGATTCTCTTGCCCCCTCTTCCTCAATGCTGGCATTATAATCACATGCCATCATTCCAGATGAGATGAGTGAATTTCACAAAATGCAAATTGTACCTCAATAAGGTTTTGAAAAATGAGACTAATCTGAAATGATCTTCCTTTCCCAATACTAAACTGTACCATGATAATGCCTTTTGCATGGCTATGGAAGAGACATCACTTGTTACATTTTAAAAGCTAGGAAAATACCATAGTGATTTTGCTTAAAAATGTCCATTCCATTTCCTTTTCAAACACCGGCATAGTGTCTAGCTGGAGAGGTTCCAGCATATTTAATGGCTGGTTCTAATATTCGGGTCTGTCTCTATCTGAGCATCTGTCCTAACATTTAAAATGAATGGTTTTTAAAACAGAAATTCGAAAGAATTCTAACAAAAATGAATAGCTAGTTGCATTGGCTAGTTTCATGCCAACTTGATATAAGATAATTATTTGTAAGCAGGGAACGTTAATTGAGAAAATGCCTCCATGAGATCCGACTGTAAGGAATTCTCTGAGTTAGTGATTTGATGGGAGAAATCCCAGCCCATTGTGGGTGATGCCATTCCTGGGCTGGTGGTCCTGGGTTCTATAAGAAAGCAGGCTGGGCAAGCCATGAGGACCAAGGCAGTGGGCAGCACCCTCCATGGCCTCTGCATCAGCTCCTGCCTCCAGGTTCCTGCCCTGTTTGAGTTCCTGTCCTGGTTTCTTTCAACAATAGACTAAGATGTGGAAGTTTAAGGCAAATAAACCCCTCCTCCACCCCAGCTTGCTTTTGGTCCTTAAAAAGCAGTGTTTCATGAAAGCAATAGAAACCGTAGCTAAGACACTAATGAAACTAAAACCTTCTCAGGAATGTAATCAAGTTTAAGATGAAAGAAATATGCCTCTAAACTCTAAATACCACATGACCTGTAGGTTTTTTTCCACCAAAGTGAAGTCCTGTTTTGTGAACCCTACTTACATGCATTGCTTTTAAAACTAAGATTTTAGTTCTTTGGCTATTTAATAATAGTAATACCATTTGCACAGGATAGAATGATTTCAACACATACCTTTGATAACATCAAAGAAAATGCTATAGAAATCTTCCAGAAACTTCCAGAATCAAGTCACAATGATACTAAGAACTTTTACTGAAGGCACAAGAGACAACATCATTATATATAAAACAAATGCCGTGAGTATAAAAATTTGAATATATTCACTGATAGTTCCAGTCACTGCTATTCTTTCATTATTTATTTTAAACCTGCAATATCTAGGTGGTTGGTGTGAGTTCTCTAAATCTCTCAACTTTTGCTTTTATCCTGCATTTTCATAGAATTCCACCAAAGGCTGAAAGATGTAAAGAAACTGAGCAAGCATTTGGCATTACACACTCACTGGTTTCTAAGACTTCTGAGCCTAATTAGATCTGCTTGTTAATGGCCCAGTGTCCTGGATCATCATGACCTTCTATTCATGCATTGCTCACAGGATAGGGAAATTTTTAAACAATGAAGTTAAACATAACAGAGGATGATTTACTTTTACATATAAAATACATTTATTTTCTCTTACTTTTAACTTTGAGGAAAGAAAGAATTTGGGTATTCAAACCTGTCAAGATTTTGTTACTCTTCCTTCTCTTTAGACTGAATGAAACTTGGACCATTGAGATGATGGTCACAAAGTGCGGCCTGGAGAAATTGGTATGTCAGCAGACGACATCAAATTCAGTGGTTAAATGAGAAGGAAAAATGCAAGAAAAAGACAAAGAAAGAAAAAAAAAAGAAATCTAGAAACAGACTATTCTCTCCTCATAATAATTGAACTGAAAAACAGCACCATCAAAGAAAGGGAAACATGTGGAGGGCGTTGCAGCCTGAATCACATGAACCAAAACAGAACAATTGCCTCACTGAGGGCTGGGCACATCCTGTGTTATTGAAACTCTGATGTGGCAAGGTTGAGGGGGAAGGAGCTTTGCGTTTGAACAGAAACAAACATGGTGTTTGTATTTGCTAGTTACCAACCACTTCTAACCTTCTTGTTGAAGCATTAACTTTCAAACTTAACCAGCTATGACTTTAAATAATAAAATCTGAGAGAGGCTTGTCCATAGAAACCACGCTGTTGCCATATGCATTGGGAGAAACTGTAAAATGCTAACTTTCTGTATTTCAAATGAACAGACAAAGCAGTTGTTATTGTCTACTGGCCTGGCCTGTGACCTGGGTACCCTGTCCCTTTAGGCCTTCCGAAGAGAATAACAGCAGGAGTCACCAAAACTCATAATTTAAAACTTAAACAAATCTATTTTATAGTTAGAACAGTAAACGAATATAGAAAAGGGGGTGGAGAAAGGAACGGAAGAAACAGAGGAGAGAAAAGCGCAGAGACAGCATCCATGGGAAGAACCGGAAGGGAAGCAAAGCAAAATATCAGACCAAGTTCAGGGGGTGGGGTAGGAAACCTGATTGCTAAAGCATGGGTTCCATTGTTGTGTCAATTAACGGCAGGGGACAGATTAATTGTAGCTCTTACTTTTTATGTAAAGAAAAATTTGAAGTCTAGTTTCTTGAGTTCTTTATATATTTTGGAGATCAAACCTTTGTC